>PVJS01053196.1:0-13366 GCA_004027185.1 Glis glis | reverse complement strand
ATACTGAAAAAAAAAAAAAAAAAGAAATGACATCAGAACTACACTTGAATGTAACTATAATTTTTTTTTGAGGTACCATGGATTGAACCCAGGGGCATTCTACCTCTGAGCTACATCCCCGGTCCTATTTTTTATATTTTATTTTGAAGCCGGGTCTCACGAAGTTGCGGAGGGCCTCACTAAGTAGCTGAGGCTGGCTGTGAACCAGGATCCTCTGGTCTCAGCCTCCCAAATACTGGGATTACAAGCGTGCGCCACAACGCCTGGCTCTAACTATCTTTGAGTAACTTTTACTCAAAGATAACTCCCATAATTCTAATTTGACTACATTATGCCAAGCCACAGAGTATAGAGGTCACTATTATAATATTCTTTTATAGCCAGGCGTATTGGCACACGCTTGTAATCCCAGTACTTGGGAGGCTGAGACAGGAGGATCACAAGTTTGAAGCCAGCCTCAGCAACTTAGTGAGACCCTGTTTGCAAATAAAAAATAAAATAGGGCTGGGGATATAGCTCAGAGGTATAATACCCCTGGGTTCAATCCTGAGCACCAAAAAAAAAAATTCTTGTGTGGTATATATATGTATATGTCTGTGTGTATGTGTGTGTGTGTGCGTGTGTGTGCATGTGTGTGTGTAACTCCGAGCTATACCCCAAGTCCTTTTTATTTTGAAACAGGGTCTTGTTAAATTGCTGAGGCTGGCTGTGAACCTGCGATCCTCCTGTTTCGGCCTCCCAAGTACTGGGATTACAGGCATGTGCCACTGCTCTCGGTTATAATATTCTTATAAATGATATTTGATAGTCACCAAGGCTGCAGGCAAAATATTTACTAAATTCTCTAATATTTACTAAACACTTTGAAGCAAAGTACCCCTACAATCTACACAGAGAAAATCAATTTTCTGAGATGGACATCCTAAACATGAAAACGTCTCTCAAATTATGGCTTGTGATTATCACTGCATTATCTGTGTAGTCTTTACAATGGGTTTTGCCATATCTAGCCATTCCTGATGAAATTTGGAAACAAAAATTAAATCTGACATAGTGACCAGTTCACTTCCCCAAGGCCAGACCTGGTAAGTTTTAAAAGAATGAAAGAATGAAAAATGAGCTTTCAAATACAGGAAGCCACTAGAAAATAAGAACAACACCATTCCATATCCTAAAATAAGAGCCTTAAAGATTTTCCATTGAATAGTAAATTTCAGGTCAAGGGGGAGGGGGAAGGAAGGTGATTGCTGCTCACTGTACACACGACACCAATGGGAATAAGGGCCGGTCCAAGTTCTACGTTACCCTTACTCTGGGTAATAGTTCCAAGCTGTGAGCACAGCTGTATAGGCCCTGCCAGCAAGGCCATCGCAGCAGTGCTTTGATAGCATGGGGCCCCAAAGTGTCAGGATATAGAGAAGGCAGCAGTTGTTGGCTGTGAAAACAGTCTGATACAAACCAGATGGGGACTTACTAGATGGGCAACACAAAGGAAAACAATTGGCTCATTCAACAAAGTCAGGACCCTGCCCAAGAATTCACAGAAGACACTAACAGTCACCCAGAGCTGATACAAACAAGAAACAGTCATGTGGTCATAGTTTAAAGAATTGTTTTTCCTCAGACTAAACAAAGTTTTGATTTCTAATTCTTGTACTCGTTAATTGTAGTTGGGCATACAGGCTTTTTTTTTTTTTTGCCAAAGACAAATATTTCATTTGTACAATATATACTTTTGTGACACCAAGAGAAATACATGGGGACATATAAACTAATTTTGTGCTACTTCCTATAAAGTGCTATGAACATAAGCTAAGTTATTTCAGGAAACTGGTGAATTTAGAAAATGATTGATCATGTTGACACAGTCATTAGAAAATATCCAACATAATATTTCCAGGACTTCCTAAATCCTGGCTTTTGTTAAGGCAGGCAGAATGGCTCAAAAGGCAACAATCACAAGGCTTTCAGTAGAACTACATTTCTAACTCAACAATTTTTTCTGACTTCATTAGATAGTACACTATTTTTGCAATTATTTTCACAGGAAAAAAGTGCCCATGTTCTCTGTCTATTCTGAGATGACATACACTAACTATTAGATTTCAAGATACTTTTGGCAATAACATTTCACTTAAAGACTTTTGTAGGTATGTATTAAACATACCAAGTACATGTGTATACATATATACATACTATTTTACTATTTCAACAGAGGAATCAGTATCCTAGCTCAAATTAATTCACAAGTAATTGCATTTTTCTACTAGAAATCCTAGCACAACTTGGGCCTCTGCATTTACTACCAATTTAAAAATACACACAATGCGGAGGATGTAGCTCAGTGGTAAAGTGCATGCTTTTTTGCATGTGCACATCCCTGGGTTCAATCCTTAACACCATCCAAAATATTAAAAATTTTTCTAAAAATTTAAAAATACACTCAAGAAAGACCTAAATTTGTAATCACCATTCTTAGGTGATGGCTAAGGAATCAGTCCATCAGGGACACTCTGAAAATAATGAAGTGAATTTATACAGCATTTGTCATGGACATGTTTTATAAATAAGTGATCCTCTTTTGTTTTGTACTTTTAAAATAATAAAAATAACTAAGTTTCTTAGAAGACATTTTAGCTGTGGAAACTGCTGCAGTACAAGAGACACAAATCATGTTCCTCAATTTGCACTGGCCGCACTCACCAGATTATTCCATTGAGTCTTCCCACCCTAAAAACTGGGGTTGAACACTTAAAAACACCTTTCCTGTTCCATTAGATCTTTCATCCCACATTAGGTCATTCTGAAGCAAACCAGAGAAACAGAAGTGGAGTAACAATTTGGAGTATAAGTTGAATCAAGCAGTCTTTAGTATTTCCTGCCACAAGTATTTTACCTTTGCACTCTGCTATGAATGCACACATGCCAATATATTTTTATTTTATTTTATTTTACTTTGGTACTGGGAATTGAACCCAGGGCATTCTACCTACAACCTATACCCCCAGCCCTTTTTGTTTTTTTTTTTTATTTTGAAACAGTGTCTCACTAAGTTACTGAGGGTCTTGCTAAATTGCTGAGGTTGGCCTTGCACCTGTGATCCTTCTGTCTCGATCTCCAAAATGTACTGGGATTAACAGGTGTGCACCACCATGCCCGGCTCCAAAATAAACTTTTTTTTAAAGTCAAAATTAGTTTGTGTAACAGCACTGACAGTTTTGACTAAATGTTATTATTAAATCAAGCATTTGGTGTGTGCTTATATCATCAAAAGCTGAATTCCCATGTAAAAAGTAGGAAAGGAAAAAGTAGGAAGACATGGTATTTATTTAAGTCTTACATAAGAGGGATTAGGAATAATTGCATCATGGATCAAAAATCAATTCTGTTAAATGTGTTAAAAGGTATTCTCAACACATGAAATCAAGTCTCTTGCCCTGGATTTATTAGTAAATTCCTCCCTTCCTTCCTCCCTCCCTCGCTCCCTCCCTCCCTTCTTCCTTCCTTCCTTCCATCCATCCATCCATCCATCCATGCGGTACTGGGGATTGCACCCAGGGGCATTCTCCCTTCGAGCTACATCCCAGCCCTTTTTACTTTTTGTTTGGAAATAGGGTCTTTCTAGGTTGCTGAGAGTCTTGCTATGTTGTTGAGGCTGTCCTCAAACCTGTGATCCTCCTGTCTCAGCCTCCCAAGTACTTGGGTTACAGGCATGCACCACCACGCCCCAGCCAGTAAATGCATTTCTTAGACCTTGGGTAACTTATGAAAAAATGGAATTGGTTTCATTCCCATCATTAGGCTTATTGATAATTATTTACACACTTCTTCACAAATTCTCTTATCTACTTTGATGGGGTGCTATATATATAAAGATATGAACCTAATGAACTGGCATAAATTTAAGTAAAAAATTTTTATCAAGTTTTTTTTAGCTTATAATTAAGTGTTGATACAATTTCAGAGAAGACAAGGACCAAATGATGTAGGACTTTTTAAGTCACAATAAGTTTGGATTTTATTCTGTTGCAAAAAGAAGTCATTGGGGAGTTCTGATCAGGGAGTCATGTGGCATGATACGTATTTTTAAAAAATCATTCTGGCTCTGGGTGGATAATAGACAAGAGGGAAGCAGAAATGAAAATAGAAAAAACACCAATTGAGAATCTTATCAAGGTAAATTGATGTTGAAAAATATTATGCTTAAAAAACAACTGCATAACTACAGAAGGTAGGAAATTTAGCTTGATTCCAGGTTGCTGAAAAAATCTTGGCCAGTTTTATTAGAATACTGAAAACCACAGTATCAGACAACAATTTGTGTGTGTGTGTGTGTGTGTGTGTGAGATACTGGGAATTGAACCCAGGGACATTCTCCTCTGAGCTACACCCCCAGCCCTATGTCTTGTTCTTTATTTTGAAACAGGGTCTCACCAAGTTGCGGAGGGCCTCACTAAGTAGCTGAGGCTGGCCGCGAACCTGCAATCCTCCTGTCTCAGCCTCCCAAGTACTAGGATTACAAGTGTGTGCCACCACGCCCAGCTCCAGACAACAATTTTTAACAACTTCTGTGAATACTGAGACAATCAAAGAGTAGAAAGGTTACTCAACCCCTCTGAGCCTCAGTTTTCACATCTCAATAACAACCATAACCACATCTTTACATACTGACAATTTTGCTGTGAGAATGAAAGCTACAGAGTTGGAGAGTTCTTTATCAGCAGTAAGGCATTTGACAAATCTTAGTTTCATCATTGTAGGTTTAGACAAGAAACAGATCTACTGTACTTGGCAGTGACTGTGTTCTTCCTATGTAATTCTATACAAGATATACTGACTCTTTTGAGTATGATCACACAAGTAAAGAAATTAGAAACAATATTATATAAGAAGTAGTAAAGGGAACATTTGTACTTTGAGTTAGATTACTGTCATTAAATATTTAAAAGGTTGTCCCATTCAAAGACTTGTTTGTAACACTCAGAGGACAGAACTAGAACCAATAAGTGAGAACTTGAGGAGAGGTAAATGTTAACTCAGAGAGAATAATTAGTGCTTTCTGTCTATAATATGTAGAGCTAACCAGTGTGTTCCCTGATACTATGGGATGAGCACCTGTGGGTGTTATCTCCCTTTCGCTTCCCCTCTCTTCTTTCCCTACCTTTAAATCTTACAAGTGTCTAAGACCTTAAGCCTGGAATACTTCTCTTCCCTATTTATACTCAGTCCTTAAGGGATCTCCTTCATATTCGCAGCTTTAAATAGCATCTGCACTGTCAATTCTCAGGTGTTGTGTCCTACTCAGATCTCACATCCGGAGACACATAATGTTCAGTTGCCCCTTTGTGCTGACACTAACTCTGATCACTCAGTCAAGGTACTGTCTTTTGTTTTCTCTTTCAACTAATGATCTAATTTTCAAGGAGATACTTTAAGGCCATGCAAATGTTCTGCTCCTCGTCAAGATTTCCCTGCACATTTAGTATTAGCTGATGACTTTTACTCTACCTAATTTTCACTTTGATGGTTGCAAAATGATGACATTTTGACATTAGCAATCACTCCACACTTACCAGTTGACACTTGACATTCTTTTATAAACCTTTTATTTTTCTTAACTTATCATTATCTAAAATTGTTAAAATTTTGTTTGCCTATTTTTTTATGTTAAAGTTCACAAGTATGTAAGCTCTGTGAAAACAGGGATTTCACTATTAGGTTTCACAGTATCCTCAAGACTTTAAACAACATCTAGCACACAGAAGTTACTCAAGAATGAAATGAATGAGCCAGGCCTGGTGGTGCAGGCCTGCAATTTCAGTTCTTGGGAGGCTGAGACAGGAGGATCGCAGGTTCAAAGTCAGCCTCAGCAACTTAGCTAGGCTCTCAATTTAGCAAGACCCTGTTTCCAAATAAAAAATAAAATAGGACTGGGGGTGTAGTTCAGAGTAGAATGCCCCAGGGTTCAATCCCCAGCACCACAAAAAAATAAAAAGAAAAGAAAAAATAAATGAATGAATGAACAATGAGAGAAAGAAAAGGACCCTGAACTGGATGGGGGAAAAGGATTAAATAATGCATTGCTCCAATACACATTTACTGAGAATCTACCATTTAAGGTAGTGAGGTAGAGAACAGTGATACAGAGATGAATGAAAGAAGGCCACTGTTCTAAGGTATTTACCCTCTAGAAAAAAGGCAGGCTGTAAAAAATAAATAAATAAATCATTCAAGGTACCATAACAAGGGCTAAGAATGAAGTATATACCAAATGGCATGGAGGTTTTAAGGAGACCAGAGTGGACTAAGAATGTTTGTTTCTGAGTTGAGGAGGTCGTATCACAGGGCAGGGGAGAAAAGGTTTTAAGTGGAGGCACTAGGGGATACTAGCAAGTATAGTGGGGTGAGGGGCAGAGAAAGATATAATATTACTATTATCATTATTATTATTGTTTTGGGGATTGAACCCAGGGACATTCTACCTCCAAGCTATATCCTCAGCCCTATTTTATTTTTATTTAGAAACAAGGCCTCACTAGGTTGATGAGAGTCTCATTACTTCTGAGGCTGTCCTCGAACCTGTGATCCTCCTATCGCAGTCTCCCAAATACTGGGATTACAAGTGTGAGCCACTTGTAATCCCCAGCTGAGAAAGAAAGAATTATAAAGCATACATGGTTACAAGTCACATCTTGTAAGAATCATCAAGTCACATCTCATCTCATTCTTAAATAAGGATAAGTGATTCTGACCCTGTTTATTCCATCCCACCGACCAATAAGTTTAAAGGCCACGCGGGCCTCCAATAAGACGCAACACCGGGTCCAGTCAACCAATGGCAACGGGTCAACTCAGCTTAAGCCTGTATTTAATCCCAAGCGCGGCGGCGCTCTCTCTCTCTCTCTCTCTCTCTCTGATCGCCTCTCTTCTGACCCCTGTCGCTTGAATAAATCTCTTGGTTGTCTCTGGTGCGGCTTTTGCCCTTCAACGTTGAAATCCAAAACCCATTGTGGGATATATATAGTGTAGGTGTGGTACCTGGGATTGAACCCAAAGGCTAGTAGGGATTGACCTCTGAACTAAACCCCCATCCCTTTTTATACTTATTGTTTGTTTGTTTGTTTTTTTGCAGTACCGGGGATTGAACCCAGGGGCATTCTACCTAAGCGCCACACCCCCGGCCCTATTTTTTATACTTTATTTTGAAACCGGGTCTCACGAAGTTGCGGAGGGCCTCACTAAGTAGAGGGGGGGGGGAGAGAGAGAGAGAGAGAGAGAGAGAGAGAGAAAGCTGAGGCTGGCCACGAACCCGGATCCTCCGGTCTCTGCCTCCCAAAGTACTGGGATTACAAGCATGCGCCACCACGCCTGGCATATTTATTGTTTTGAAACAGGGTCTCACTATTGCTGAGAGTCTTGCTGAGTTGCTGAGACTGGTCTTGAGCCTGTGATCCTCCTGTCTCAGCCTTCCAAGTACTGGAATTACAGGTGTGTGCCACCATGCCTGGCTCCCAATGTGGGATATTAAGGAGTAGAACCTTTGGGACCTCCCAAAGGACCTTTGGTAAGTAATTAAAATCAAATGAGGCCATAAGGTGTGGTGTTTTGTTGTTGTTGTTTTGTGGTATGTGTGTGTGTGTGTGTGTGTGTGTGTGTGTGTTTGTTACTGGGATTGAACCCAGGGACTTTTTTTTACCTCTGGGCTACACCCCTATCCCTTAAAAAAATTTTTTTTGTTGCAACAGGGTGTCCCTAAGTTGCTAAGGCTGCTCTTGAACCTGTGGTCCTCCTGTCTTAGCTTGCCAAGTACTGGGATTGATTACAGGCATGTGCCAGCAAGCCTGGCTGGGTGTGTTTTTATAAAAGGAGGAGAGACTTAATCTAGGATGTTTTATCTCATCATGTGGTCATGTGGTCCCCTGTGTTGTCTTGAGACTCTGTAGAGTCCCTACCAGCAAGGAGGACCTCACAAGATACAACAACCCTCAGATAACTTCCCAGCCCTCAGAATCGTGAGCTGAATAAACCTTTAGTCTTTATAAATTACTCAGTGTGTGGTATTTCATTTTACCAACAAAGAAAAGGTAAGGATTACTATAACTATATAGGCAACTCTATAGGTCAAAAACGATATGGAGCCTCAAGAATAGCCATCTGAGAAGAATAAGGACTGAGTGATTGGAGATCCCAGTATGTGGAAGAAAAAAATATATGACTGAGGTGGCTCCACTTACCTAATGCATCAGGCACCCTCATACCTGTGTCCTTGTTCCATTATCCTAAACCAGCCAGGTTAGTTAGGGGAGAAAGGAAAAAAGAAAGCTGTATCCTGAATAAGACAGCTATCCCTACACATTATAAGTAGTAAAGCTGCTCATTATTCCCCAACATATAGTTTCTTCTAAAAACTTAGGTTTCCAAAGAGTTAAGAAGCCTGGTGTGGTGGCACAGGCCTGTAATCCCAGTACTAGGGAGGCTGAGACAGGAGGATCACAGGTTTGAGGGCAGCCTCAGCAAGTAGTGAGTCTCTCATCAAGCTAGCGAGATCCTGTTTCAAAATAAAAAATAAGCCGGGCGTGGTGGCGCACGCTTGTAATCCTAGTACTTTGGAAGGCTGAGGCCGGAGGATGGGGTTTGCTTGTAATCCCAGTACTTTGGAAGGCGGAGACTGGAGGATGGGGTTTGCAGCCAGCCTCAGCTCGCTCGTGTGCGCGCTCTCTCTCTCTCTCTCTCTCTCTCTCTCTCTCTCTCTCTCTCCCTCCCTCCCTCCCTCCCTCCCTCTCCCTCTCCTCCCTCTCCCTTTCCCCCTGTCCCTCTCTCCACCTGTCTCTCTCTCTCTCTCTCTCTCTCTCTACCCAGTGAGGCCCTCTGCAACTTCGTGAGACCCGGTTTCAAAATAAAGTATAAAAAAATAGGGCCGGGGGTGTAGCGCGGAGGTAGAATGCCTCTGGGTTCAATCCCTGGTACCGCAAAAAAAATTATTAAAAAAATTTAAAAAATAAAAATAAAAAATAAAAATTGGGCTGGGGTGTAGCTCAGAGGTACAATGACCCTGGGTTCCATCCCCAGTACCAATAAATAAATAAATAAATAAATAAATAAATAAATAAATACAAACAAACATACATACACATACATACATACATACATAAAAAACAAAGAGTTAAGAAAAGTTAGTCAGGATAAAAGGCAATAAAAAGCCATTTTAGAAATCTTAGTCCCAGGTAATGAGTTCCTATTGCTTCTGACCAGCAATACTTAAATCCCAGTCTTTATCTCATCTACGCCTTAAAAGAGAGGGCCCTATGTAGGAATGGCAAGTAGGAAAGAAACTTGAATTCTCCTAGGACCAGATACTGCAAACAATGAGAACTATGTTCAAAGACAATCCCCTTAGAAACTCTTCTTCATAAACATACATCACAAACACTATTGAAAAATCAATAAAACACACCTAGAAGACTTCACATACCTAAATCCAAGTTGCACATTGTCCCTCTCACCTTGCAACTGTGTCTGTCACTCTCATTTGCATTGCATTTCTAAATCACTGAAGGTTTGCTTTGGTGTGACATGTCTTTTAAGAGCTGTCATTAGGCTTAAATTACATGTTTTACATATGAATCACATGGAAAGAACTATGCCATTTACTTAAATGTTATCTGTTTTCTGCAGCAAAGGACGATCTTAGGAGTTTTTCCTACTTAAAAAAATTTAACAATTTTTTTTCATAAAGCTACCAGTATCAAGCCTTTCTAAATGATGTTAGACCTTTGCTTGTAGTGGGGACGGAGGAAAAGGGATGGCCCAAAGTAAAAAATTTGGGGGCATTTTACATAAATAAAATCTTATTGCTTCTTTTTCAAGTTAATTCTGAATTGAAACAATCAACCTTCTCTTTTATTTCCAGTATATGAACAAAAGGGGAGAAGTTTAGAAGTGGATTAGAATAATCCACTGCTATCCTGGTTGAAATAGCCTACTTAATTTTTATTTTACTTACATAAATTAAAATCACTAAAACATTTAAGTAAATTATTATGTTGACTAGAAGAGCATTTGTAATATGTCAACCTGTAATTAGTTAATTTTATTTGGAGGAGGGCAGTATGGTATAATGAATATTACTAAACTAGAAATCAGATCAGATTCTGCCACTAATCACAATTATGACCTTTGATTCTGTTGAACTGGAAATGGTTCCTCTGCTCCCAAGACATTATTTACCTCAACATAAAAATGTTCTCAAATCTACATTCACCACTGTGATTATTAGGTTAAATTATTTTTAGTGGTTATTGAATAAAAAGGCTACTAATTGATTCAATAATTTATATTTTATGTCTATTTCTATTAAAAATCATAATAAAACTTTAAGGTCAGGTTTCAAGAAATTTGGCTAGGAACAATGAAAGGATTGCAGATGTTTTTGGAATGTTGATGAGTCTTCAAAATAATCTTGGTGTATGCTTTCGGTGAGATGTGTTTAATGTCAGATAGACGAGAAAAATCTAAGCTCTCCATACACAGTAGATTATTAATGATACAAAAAGTTTTAAAAAGTAAATAATTTTTACAATGCAAATATTTCTACATTGAAAAATACTTTTAGTACTAATAAGTAAAAATGTTATGGAATCCTTGAATAATATTCAATGTCTTCTTTAATAGATTTTCTATGTCAACCCTTTATGCATTTTGCTCCTTCTAAGGGAACATCATTAGTTATGCACATTTGTCTCTTGGATAATATATATATTCTATCTCTTAAGATGTAAATCCTTTCACATAGACACAAATAGTTAAAATAATCACCTATGTTTAAAAATCCATTAATGTGCCAGAGAAATTAATACTATAAAAGAAATAAATCACAAATCTTTTAGAGAAGTAAAAATGACTTTAGATTATTCCACTATGCCTATCTGCACCACTGTCTACATTCAAAAATGTCAATAATTGAAAATGATTGATATAAAATATTCGGATTTTCTCTTCCTTCCGTCGTACTGCTAAATAGCATAATTAAATGTTGTTTGGGGTCAACAACAAATCATGTAATCATCAAATTCAATTCAGTGGCCACTTACTGATCATCAACTGTGTTCTAGGCACAGTGCTATTTTAGGAAACAAGCTCTATAACAAACAAGATGGCCTATCTTAACAAATCACAAAACTATTCCATATATTGCTTTTCCTAAAATTTTAAATAATAGGTCTGGGGAATACAAAGATGACAATGGCAGCTTTTGCCAAGAAACTATTAAGTCACATGATAAATACTTGTAAAGTGCTTATTCAATACGTGGTATAAAACAAGGAAAAGGGGACCAACTCTGCGATCTTTTATACATTTTTAAAATTCGGTTTGTTTTGTTTTTGTACTACTATGTTTTGTAGATAGGATCTTCAATTCAAGAGCTTCATTTTCTAAATTGTGTGCTTTGGGAAAATGAGTTAACCTTCATGAACTTGATTTCTCTCTTTTATAAAATAGAAAAAAAAACTACCTGCATGACATGGTATTTTGAGGAATAAATGAGATAATAACATATAGTACCTTGCCTTCAGTAAGTGGAAACTATTGTTAAGATTATGATTATGTTCAAGGCGGAAAAAAGATGGAGGGAGAGGGTGGATCAAAATGAATGAGGAATTTTCAATTGGAGGTTCAGTAAAGGCTCAGAAAGATGGAACTGAATGTTTAAGAATGAATAGTTTATAGGCAGGTGCAGAGGAGACGCCAAGTGAAGGGTGATAGTGCACAAAGGTATTGAGGATTAGAAGTTGAGTGTGGAGAGGCTTCATTTAATGTTTACTGAATTGAACTGGGTTGATTAGTTATATTGGATGCGTCAGGGAAAAAGTCACAAGTTTTGGGGCGAATAGTTTTTTTTTCTTTCTGAAATCTAAAAAACTTTTTTATTTTTTGCGGTACTGGGGATTGAACCCAGGGGCATTCTACCTCCGAGCTACACCCTCAGCCCTATATTTATTCTTTATTTTGAAACAGGGTCTCACTAAGTTGCAGCGGGCCTCACTAAGTAGCTGAGGCTGGCTGTGAACCCAAATCCTCCTGTCTCTGCCTCCCAAGTACTGGGATTACAAGTGTGTGCCACCACGCCCAGCTAAAAAACTTATTTTAAAACAAGAGTATTTTCATCGAGTATTTTAGATTATTAACACATACAATAATGCCATTTTTTTGTTTTAGTTAACTACCATTAATTATAAAGCTTTTAGTCTGAATGGAATTTATTTATTTATTTTTGAGCCCAGGCTGGTCTTGAACTCATGGGCTCAAGTGATCCTCCCAGATGGAATGGAATTTAGCTTTAAATAAACACCTAAAAATCGAATTTACATTATATCGGAAATATAATGTATCATAAAATATACCAAACTATCTCCTCATGAAGTTTTAAACAAAAGAAAAAATTGTAAGAGTAAAAAAGTAATATACTCAGTGTCACATTTATATACTCTTTAACAACAAAACCTTTTATATCTTTCCAAATAATATACTTTTAGAACAAGTTAATTAAGAAAATTCATAGTGAGAAAAAGTGTCATAAACTCAGTAACATTTACTTAAATTTTACTGGAGTATAATGTGTAGCCAGTAAAACTCACCCTTGACAAATTAATAGAATTATATAACTATTACCCCAATTAAGATACAGAACATTTTTATTATTCCAGAAAGTTCCCTCTTGCCATTTGTAGTCAAACTCTCCTAGTAGGTAACCACTGATCTGTTCTCCATAACTATAGTTTTGCCTTTTTCAAAATGTCATATAAGCCGGGTGTGGTGGCGCACACTTGTAATCCCAGTACTTGGGAGGCTGAGGCAGGAGGATCACAGGTTCTCAGCCAGCCTCAGGTGGTTAGTGAGGCCCTCCACAACTTAGCGAGACCCTGTTTCAAAATAAAGAATAAAATAGGTCTGGGGGTGTAGCTCGGAGGTAGAATGCCCCTGGGTTCCATCCCCAGTACCCAAAACAAAAAGTCATATGAATGGGATCATACAAAATGCAGCCTTTTGAATTTGGCTTTTCCACTTCATATAAAGGAGCTGAGTTTCATCTGTGCTGTTGTGTGTGTATCAGAAGTTCATTCAATTGCTGCATAATAGCTCACTGTATCGATGTATCACAGGTTATTTATCTATTAACCTGCTGAAGGACATTTTGGTTGATTACAGTTTTTGATATTTATGAATAAAACTAAAAATTTGAGTACAGGTTTTATGTGAACATAAGTTTTCACTTCTCTTGAGTAAATACCCAGGAAATGGACTACTGGGTTATATGGTAAATATAAGTAATTTTATTTTATTTTATTTTATTTTTTTTTTTTTTTTT
>PVJS01053194.1:0-13367 GCA_004027185.1 Glis glis | reverse complement strand
TGTGATAGTTAATCTAAGTTGTCAACTTGACCTGATCATGACACACCCAAGATTATGTGATTTTGGGTGTGTAACAGCAGATTAAAGAGAAAGCCCTGCCCTGAATGTAGGCAGTAGAATTCTGATAGGTGCGGACTTAGATAAAAAAGGGAGAAGCGACTCGTGTGCGCGACTCGTTCCGAGGAAAGCAGATCTGCTCTCTCCTGAGATCGTCAGCCGCCGGCTCCGCTTTTCTCCGAAGAAGCTTTCTGATCTTCACGTCTTGGACTAGGACTGAATTAGTGGTTGCTCCAATCCTAAGACTCCAGCTCTTAGACCGTTCGACCAGCTACTGGTTCCTCTGACCCTCCACGTGCAGTCAGAACCTGGGACTACATTGCTGCAAACTGTAAGCCATCTGATAAATCCTTTTTTTTAAAAATATACTCATTCTGTGTATTCTGTTAATCTAGAGAACCCTGTCTAATACAGCAGAGGACCAGGATGGGGTGAGAAAGGAACTAAAAGGGGCCCAGTCCCGGATCTCAGTGTTCAATGGACAAAACTCAGTCTGATGTAAATTATGTTAAGTAATACAAACTCCAAGAAATTTTAATTGGACATTAGCACAAGGTTTTGATAATTAATGTAAGTAAATGTTGCCTACAAGGGCATACTTTACTTTTAAAGTGTGCCTGCTGGTGAGCCACACACATGGTGCTCAGGCTCAGGCTCAGGCTGTGTGCGTCCCAAGAATCACTTCCTCGCTGCACTGGCCAATGAAAGCCACATTCAGACCTGCCCCCCACACCCTCTGGAGGCGGGTCCAGAGGCTAGCTGGCTTTGAACAGCATGTAGAGCACAGGCAGGGTAGCCACAACTGTCACACAAGTGACCAGGGTACTGTAGATGGTGTTCCTGTTGCCTCGGGCTTCCAGCCTCTGCTCCATGTCAGACAGGGCCAAGATCACATTCTCCTGCTCCAGCAAAGAGGTGAGCAGAGCTGGGTCTGCTGGCTCCACCAGGCCCGTGTGTGCTGCGGCCTTGGCAAACTGAATCACCCCAGCCATCTGGCTCCAAGTCTTCTCCAGGCCACTGAGCTGCTCTCGTAAACCCTCTAGACAGGAATGGACTTGCCGGGAGTGACTGAGCTGCTCCTTCAAGGCAGCTGAAAGGACATCTGTGTCTCGGTCTCTGGTGGGGGAAGTACCTGCTGGTGGCCCAGAGCCTGGGCTCTGCCCGGCATGCACCAGGCCTCTCAGGTCCATCATGAGGTCCTGGAGGTCCCTCTGCTGGAGGGAGTAGCTAGACGCCTGTTCACGGATGGCCTCCTGGAGACTCACAGGCCCTTTCTGTGCTTCCAAGAGTAAGGCCTTCAGCTCCTGAAGCCGTACCCGGTTCACGTAGGTGGAGCCAGCCACACCAATCAGGGCTCCCAGGACTGACCCAATGAGGGACCAGTTCTTTGTCCTCTCGGCCCGCGCCCGCTCCTTCTCATGACTCTCCCGTACTGCTGCCGAGAAGAGAGAGAACCTCTCACGCTCAGAGGCTTCTGCGTGCAGATAGGCCATGCGGAGCTTCTTCTCCTCCTGCGGAAACAAAGCGGTGGCACACAGTACCAAGGGGCCCTGTGAGTGCAGCCACTGGCACCTGGGCCACTCCCCCGCCCCTGACTCTACAAACACCTGCTGAAAAAATGAAGGCAGTATAAACATGGCCAGGGCTTGGCACGGTGGCGCACACCTGTAAGCACAGTACTTGGGAGGCTGAGACAGGAGGACTGTGGCTAGTCTCAGCAACTTGGCGAGGCCCTTGGCAACTTGGTGCAACCCTGTTTCAAAATAAAAAATAAATAAATAAATCAGGCTGGAGCCAGGCATGGTGGCACACGCTTGTAATCCCAGTACCTGGGAGGCTGAGACCAGAGGATCCAGGTTTGCCGCCAGCCTCAGCTACTTAGTGAGGCCCTCTGCAACTTAGTGAGACACTATTTCAAAATAAAGAATAAAAAATAGGGCTGGGGGTGTAGCCCGGAGGTAAAATGCCCCTGGGTTCAATCCCCAGTACTGCAAAAAAAAAAAAAAAAATCGGGCTGGGGGTGGAGCTCAGAGGTGAATGCCCCTGAGTTCAATCACCAGTACCAAAAAAGAAAAAAAAAAAAACCTGGAGGGGTGCAGGAGCAGAGGAATGGGCAGTGTGGAAGTAGTGGCATGATCTTCCTACCTAGGCAGTCCTGGGCCTGGCCAGGCATGCGCTGATGTCTCCAGAATGTGTCTAGAGGAAGCGAAGTGTCTGGAGCTGCCTGGGCCGGCCCTTCAATGGCACACCCTCCTCAGCAATCTGGGTCTCAGGTGGTAGTGCCTCAGACTGTTGACCCCAATACTCAGGAGGAAGGGGGTGCACAAGCTCTGGAAGCGTGGGGCCTTGTCCCCTCACAGGAGCTGTGGTTCACCTCCTCACTAGGGTTTTCATCTTGCCCCTCCATGACAGTCAGATCAGGGACCTGCTCAGGTGAGGAGGGCTGCCTCCCAAGGAACCTACCTGCAGCATCCTGTGCTCCAGGGTAGCCAGTTCCAGGTACTGGCTGTCCTCCTTGGAGACGCGGTCCAGGCGGTCCTGCACCTCCTTCAGCTTGGCCTGCTGAACTTCCAAGTTCTCCTGAGCCTCGCGGACAACCCCACGAGCCACCATGAACACCTTCTCTGCCTGCAGAGAGCACAGCAGCCATCACTGCCCCTTCTTTCCACGCCCACGCAGGCTCAGCTCCATTGCCAAGGAGGCATGGCTAAGAGGTCAATGGAGTGCTAGCTGCAAAGGGTAAAATCCCTGGAGACAGAAACGCTAATCCTGGCTCACCCTGTGGTGCAGCCCTGGGCCACACCCCTCTAAAGTACCAGATTTATCCATTCAAGCAGAAATAACAGGCCCCAGAAACTTTGAAAACAGCAAACAGCACACACAATCTGAGTCTACTAAGCCCAGACAACTCTTGTCTGCTACAAACCACAGTAAGGAACACCCAGGTCTTTACATTGTTTCCTATGTGTTGCTTTACATGGGGGAGGTTCTACCTCTGATCTACACCACCAACCCTATTTTTAATTTATTTATTTTTTTACTTTGAAACAGGGTCTTGCTAGGTTAATGAGAGTCTTACTACTTGCTGAGGCTGTCCTCGAACCTGCGATCCTCCTGTCTCAGCCTCCCAAGTACTGGGATTACAGTGGGAGCCACCAAGCCTGGACTACTTATTATGCCTTAGGACAACACCACCAAAGGCACTGCTATGTTCTCCAGTTTATAGACCTGGGGACACCAGCTCAGCTGAGCTCACAATGTCCAAGGAGAGAGATAGCAATGGACCTCAAATCCCTAGGTTCCTCCTACCTCACTACACTGTTCTATGCCTAGGCAGGAGTGGGAATAGAGGTGACAGAATGTGTTTCTGCTGCTGCAAAGGACTAGACAGCCACGGGCAGCTCCCAGTATGACGTTTCCCAAGCCCTCTACCTTCACACAGGAAGGCAGCAACCCCCGCTCCAACAGTCTATGAAGGAGTGTTCAGGTTGCTAATGGTGGGGATTTAATAGCACACACAACTGTTTTCAGGGACAGTAGGGAGCACTGATACATAGAGACCTTCACCCCGTAGTACCAGACCAGAAGAATGAGTCAAATCCCTCTACCACAGATGTTTGTTTAAGAAAAGGGAAATCAAGCTGGGCGTGGCGCATGCCTGTAATCCCTGTACTTGAGAGGTTGAGACAGGAGGATCACAGGTTCAAGGACAGCCTCAGCAATGTACAAAACATAAAAAAAAGGGCTGGTGATGTAGCTTGGAGGTAGAATACCCCTGAGTTCAATCCCCTGTATGATAATAATAATAATTATTATTATTATTATAAATAAGGAAATAAATAATAAAATAGGGCTGGGGGTACAGCTCAGAAGTAGAACACCCCTGGGTTCAAGCCCCAACACCACAAAAAAAAAAAAAAGAAAGAAAAGGAGGAGGCTTAAACTGGAGGACTGCAGGTTCAAGCTCAGCCTCAGCGAGATAGCAAGTCTCCTGGCAACCTAATGAGACCTTGTTTCAAAACAACAAAAGGAAGCCGGGCGTGGTGGCACATGCTTGTAATCCCAGTACTTGGGAGGCTGAGACAGGAGGAGCACAGGTTCAAAGACAGCCTCAGAAACTTAGTGAGGCTCTCAGCAACTTAGTGAGACCCTATTTCCAAATTTTAAAAAAAAGGCTGGGGGTGTAGCATGGAAGTAGAACGCTCCTGGGTTCAATCCCGTTACCAAAAAATAAAATAAAAAATAAAGACTGAGGTGTAGCTCAGAGGTAGAATCCCCCTGGGTTCAATCCCCAGTACAAAAACAATAAAAGATAAGGCAAGTCTGGCTGGGCACAGTAGTGGGCATCTGTAATCCCCGCTACTGAGGCAGGAGGATCCCAAGTTTGAGAGCAGCGAGACCCTGTCTCATAATAAAAAACAAAAAGGGCTGGGGATGTAGCTCAGCGTTAAAGTACCCCTGGGTTCAATCCCAATACCAAAAAGAAAAGGTAAGTCTGGATATGCCTTCCCGGCTCTATGTGGCAGGTGACTTGTTTGGTGGAGTCAACAAGCCACATTTCCCAAGTCAGAGGACAGGGCCAACCACCCCGGCTCCCCTGCTCACCTCTGTCACGTTTCCCTGGGCCTGCTGAACCTCAGTGAGTCCAACAAACTCTTCATATCTGTCGCGCCAACTCCTGGCTGTGGAGGTCACCCACTGCTGAATTCTGTGGCCTAGGGGGTGGTGATACAGCCCAAGGGCCGCCTCCTCAGGTCGCTTCTCTACCGGCTGCCTGGGGCCCGGGCTGCAGAGAGTCCTGGTCATAAAGAGGTCCCTTCCAAGGAGGCCTCTCCGCACCAGTACATGGTGTACACCCAGGATGTGCTGCATGGCAAACACAGGGCTGCACCCCGTCGTCATCAGGAGATCTGTGAGGGGGACGCCAGACAGATGAGGGACAGTTCTGAACACACTAATTTCCACTAAAATCACCCAAACCAAACACCACTCTGTTGGGCCCAAAGATTGCAGTCCCTGTGGCAAGAGGCTGGTCAGGCTTCCCCTTGGGTCTCCAGAACAACGGAGCATGTTTCGGGAAGAACTCATGGGACGTAACGCCTTCTGCTTCCCTCTATGCATGACACACCACACAAACCAGGCCCTCCCGCCTCCCTGCATCCCCCAGGTCTCTCCAATATGACCTAGATGAGAATCCTGGTGCCTAGTTTCCGATAATGTGAAAGAAAGTTCTCAAACCTGAGTTGTGTCCATGCTGACAAAGCCCCACAAAGGTTCATTAAAGATTCCCTGGGAAGTGGAGAACTGAGGGCAATTCAAGGAACATTAAGACCGGCACCATTTCTGTAAAAGACCCTCACATTCGACTCCCCAGACCCCCTGAGGCTGCTGAGCACTAGCCAAGCCGACAGGTTATTTATGTCCCAAGGCAGAAAACTCTCAGTTCTCCTTGAGGGCAATTCTGGGGAAAGGAAGAAACCTGCTTTCTTCACAAGGACAGCTTTTCTTAGGTTCACACCAACCCTTCTCCTGCCATCCAACCCAGCTCTCCAGGCTCCTGAGTCCCAGTCACACGCGTCTCCCTCCCGTGAGCTTTCTTCCTCCTCTTCAACCTCAGGCACCGCAGCAGGTTAGGCTGCTCTACTGTTTTCCTTTCAGCCTTGCTGCGATGTTCGGCCCTAGCAACACCCACGTCCTCTGACATGAACAGCGCAGCGAATCTCCCGGTGTCCAGAGTCAGGCCTTGCTCAGCCCAAAAACAGAGTGACTCTGAGGGCCCCAAAGACGGGCCAGGTTACCCAGGGAAACCGGCACTTGGCTCCAACCAAACAACATGTCAAAGCCCCAGTACCCATCCTCACTGTCAGAGCGACACCTGGTGGCTAACCAGTCAGACCAGAGAGCGAGAAGCAGAGTGAGTTAGGGACAGGGGACAGAACACCAGGTGCAGAACAGAAAAAGGTTTCCTGAGGTAGGGTGCTGTGAACAGAGAGCTGCCCACAGCATCCCAGCCCCTCATCATCACCTGTGAGGAGCCTGAACCCTCCTGAAAACAAAGCTGGGTGGAGCCACGCATGGTAATGCACCCTGTGATCCTAGTACTCGGGAGGCTGAGACTGGAGGATCACAGGTTTGAGGACAGACTCAGCAAGTAATGAGACTCTCATCAACCTAGTGAGACTGTGTTTCAAAATAAAAATTTAAAACTAGGGCTGGGGGTGTAGCTCAGAGGTAGAATGCCCCTGGGTTCAATCCCTAGTAGAAAAAAAAAGTCTAGATTTCTGCTTTCCAATTTTCTCCTTCAATCTCCCTGTAGCTCTCAACACCCTCTCTTCTTGAAATCACTGCCCTTTCTTGGCTTCCTTCAACCTCCTCAGTCTCCTTTCCTGACCAGTCCTCTACCAGCAGCCCACTCTTGGACCCCAGAAGGCTCAACCTCCCTGGCATGGGTAACAGCTACAGCCTCCTATGTAGTCTTGCCCCCGCCCCGGCCACCACAGCCTGTTCTCTATACAGCAGCCCAGCATCTCTCAACACGAGCGAGATCATACTCCTCAGCTCCCAGCTCACCAATCATGAGCCCCAGGCCCAGGGTGCCAACAAGCCCAGTGTCTCTCACCCGCACCCCTTCCTCTCTCCATCACCATGCTCCACTCCAGCTGCCTTGGCACACTGAGCAGGATCCTGGACCACCCTCCCTCCCTCTGCAGGTCTAGGTGGCTCACTCCGACACCTCTGCCTTCGCTCAATGCCACCTCTCAGTAGGGCCTTCCTTGGCCACGCCCTCCCTGGCCACCTTTCCTGCTTCATTTTTTTCTCCATTACACACACGTTTCCTAGTTAGAACATAAACTTGGCGACAGCAAGGATGTCACAAGGAAATGCTTCAGTAACTACGAAGTTGCTTCTCCAGTCCAGTCCTTCATCTCCCCCACCCCACTCCATGCCTGTCGCTCAGTCCCCATGACACCCCCACTCAGGTGTCTCAGCTCTCTCAACCAGCAAAGGGAAGAGCGGTGCTGGCACAGGGAAGGGTGGAAAGCACTTGAGATCCAGAACCTAAGAGCGGTCGGTGCGGCTGGAGGTAGAGGTGGAGTGGCTGGAGGACAAACTGGACAGATGGACAGAGGCTAACTTAAGCAGGGCCCTCGAGGCCAAGTTTGGACTCGCCCTCCAAATCCATTCTCCCTCTCCATCCCGGTAACCACCTCCTGCCAACTGCCCTTTCCCCAAACCCGCACCGTCTGGACCTCACCCACACTGTTGCTGACTGCTTGCTTCATCTCTCACCAAGAAAACAAGGAAATTTCCACAAATGCCCGCCATAACTTCCCAACTGCTAGTGCCTGTCCCATGCCTTGCTCCCTCTCTCTCTCAATACCAGGGATTGAACTCAGGGGAGCTTTACCACTGAGCTACACCTCCAGCTCTTTATTCTTTTTTTTTGTGTGTGTGTGTGTGTGTGTGTGGTACTGGGGATTGAACCCAGGAGCATTCTACCACTGAGCTACACCCCCGGCTCTATTTTATTTTTATTTTGAAACACGGTCTTGCTAGGTTGATCAGAGTCTCATTACTTGCTGAGGCTGTCCTTGGACCTGTGATCCTCCTGTCTCAGCCTCCCAAGTACTGAGATGACAGGTGTGTGCCATCACGCCTGGCTTCCAGCTCTTTTTGTATTTAATTTTGAGACAGGGTCTCACTAAGTTGCACAGGCTGGCCTCAAACTTGCAATTCTATCTCAGCCTCCCCAGTAGCTGGGGTTACAGGCATGTGTCCTTGAACCCAGTTCCCCTTCTTTCTTGATCCTCAGGATGAAGAATTCCAGCTCCTAAGAAAGACCAACACATGCTGGTGTGGTGGCGTACACCTGTAATCCCAGTACTTGGGAGGCTGAGACAAGGAAGATGGCAGGTTTGAGGCCAGCCTCAGCAACTTAGGGAGGCCCTCAGCAACTTACTGAGACCCTGCTTTGGAATAAAAAGTAAAATAGGACTGGAGTTGTAGCTCAGAGGTAGAATGCTTTTCCCCAGCACCACAAAAAAAAAGACCAACACTTGCCCATGTCCTATGTCCTCTTCCGTCTTAGATACTGCTCAATAATTGATGTGACATCCCCTCCAACAACTGCCCCATTTCTCTGTTCCTATGTACCACCAGACTCCTTGACAATAGATCACCTGAATGCACCATCTTCTGTCATTCTCCTCCTGTTCTCTTGTAACTCCTCTCTGCTCTGGCCTTCACACCCACCATGCCACTGGAACCATTCTTGTCCAGGTAACCTCCATCCTGCTAAATCCAATGACAAGTTCTCAGTCCTCACCTCACTTGCCCTGTCACAGTCTGTGCCCCCAGACACCTCTCCTCCTTCAAACACCATTTTCATTTGGCTTCCAGTCCCCCTCATCTTCCTAACCTCTGGACACTCACCCCAGGGCTCGGTGCCCAGACTCTTCTCTCCTACAACCTTCTGAGCCAGGCATGGTGGTGCACGCCTATAATCCCAGTAGTTGGGAGGCTAAGACAAAAAGATTGCAAGTTTGAGGCCAATCTCAGCAATCTAGCAAGACCCTGTTTCAAAATAAAAAATAAAATAGGGTTGGGGTGTAGCTCAGAGGTAGAACGTCCTTGGGTTCAATCCCTAGTAACACACACACACACTGTGGGGCTAGGGTGTGGCACAGTGGTAGAGTATTTGCCTAGCACATGCAAGGCCCTGGTATTGGGAAAAAAAAACCAACTATGAAAATGCTTTTAAAATTGATTGTGGTGAGCCGGGCGTAGTGGCGCACACTTGTAATCCCAGTACTTTGGGAGGCGGAGACCGGAGGATCCGGGTTTGTGGCCAGCCTCAGCTCGCTCTTTCCCTCGCTCTCTCTCTTTCTCTCTCTCTCTCTCTCTCTCTCTCTCTCTCTCTTTCTCCCTGTCTCTCTCTCTCTCTCTACCTAGTGAGGCCCTCCGCAACTTCGTGAGACCCGGTTTCAAAATAAAGTATAAAAAAATAGGGCTGGGGGTGTAGCGCGGAGGTAGAACGCCCCTGGGTTCAATCCCCTGTACTGCAAAAAAAAAGCAAAAAAAAAAAAAATTGATTGTGGTGATATTTGCACAACTCTATGAGTATAGGAAAGTCACCAAATTATATACATTAAGTAGGTAAATTGTAGCCGGGCGTGGTGGCACACGCTTGTAATCCCAGTACTTGGGAGGTGGAGACCGGAGGATCCAGGTTCGCGGCCAGCCTCAGCTACTTAGTGAGGCCCTCTGCAACTTTGTGAGACTCGGTTTCAAAATAAAGTATAAAAAATAGGGCTGGGGGTGTAGCTCAGAGGTAGAACGCCCCTGCGTTCAATCCCCAGTTCCGAAAAAAAAATTAAAAAATAAAAATAAAATAAAAAGTAGGTAAATTGTATGGTAAATTTTATATTAATAAAACTGTTATAAAAAAAAGCAGAATCTGGGGGTATACTGGTAAAGCACTTGCCTAGATGTGCAAGGCCCTGGATTCAATCCTAGCACCTCAGAAACAAAAACAAAACTATACTTTGACTTCTACAGCCCAGACTTCTCCTCTGGATTCCAGGCTCACTTATTGACCTGTCCAATCCATATGTCTGCTTAAAAATATAAACTTAACGAGTCTCTCAGCAACCTAGTGAGACCCTGTTTCAAAACTAAAAATGAGCAGGGCGTGGTGGAGCATGCTTGTAATCCCAGTACTTGGGAGGCTGAGACAGGAGGATCACAGGTTCACGGCCAGCCTCAGCAACTTGTGAGGCCCTCTGCAACTTAGTGAGACCGTGTTTCAAAATAAAGAATAAAAAAAATAGGGCCGGGGGTGTAGCCCAGAGGTAGAATGCCCCTGGGTTCAATCCCCAGTACCGCCAATATATAAATAAATAAATAAGGACTTTTAAGCCCCAGAAAAAATACACTAAAAGGAATGGGGGTACAGGTTGGAGGTAGAAGGCCTCTGGGTTCAATCCCCAGTACCACAAAAAATAAATAAGTAAATAAATAAATGTGGGTGCTGGGTATGTGGCTTAATGGTAGAGCACTTGTCCAGCATGCCTGAAACCCTGAGTTTAATCCCCAGCATGACAAAAAATATATATATAATGGGAATCTTATCTTCCTCTCCTGTATTAGATTTTCATCACTGTAACCAAAATACTTGACAAGAAAAACTTAGAGGAGGGAAGATTTATTTTGGTTGGAGGTTCCTGAAGTTTCAGTCCATGGTGGGACAGCTCCATTGCCTTGGGCCTGGGGTGAGGCAGAACATGGTGGAAGGGTATGGCGAGGGAATACTCCTCAGCTCAGGCCAGCCAGGAAGCAGAGAGTGAGGAAGGGGCCAGGGACAGACAATGACCCCAAGAGCACACCCCCAGGGACCTGCCTACCTGCCTACAGTCTTCACCTCCTCCTGGTAATCCATTCAAATGGATTAACCCACTGATGAGGTTAGAACCCTCGCCATCCTATCATTTCCTAAAAGCCCCACTTCTGGACATAGCCACACTTCCTTCAACACCAGAGCATTTGGGGAACATTCCAGATCCATAACACCTTCCAAATTTGCTTTTCCCACAATCTTCTCCACCTTGGTTGATGGCAACTCCATGTCCAAATGCTTGGGCTGAAAACCTCACATCACCCTTAACTCCTCATGTTCTCTTCTACCTCACACCCATTCTATCAGCAAATGTCTAATGGCTTTCTAAACCCTGGACCCCTCCGCTTATCTCTGCCAACGCTACCAAGTGGCCCCAGTGACTAACACCCCTTGCCTGAATTATCGCAAGGGCGTACTGCCAGGTCTCCCTGCTTTTACTCCAGCCCATAAGGTCTACTGTCAACAGAGTAGTCAGTGGTCCCTTAAAAACACAGGTTAGCCCATGTCTCTCTCTGCTCAAACCCTGCAAGCTTCCCATTTCGCTCAAGGTAAAAGCCAGTCTTTTCCACAGCCCACAGAGAATCCGACCCCTGACTCTCCTCTTCTGACCTCATCTCCTACTAGTCTCCCCTTCCTCGCTGCACTCCAGTCGCATGGGCCTTCTTGACGCTGGAATACACGAGGCTATCCCCACCTAAGGGGCTGCTGACACTGTCTACTGTCAGCACTGCTTACTCCCCAGCCTTCTTCCAGTCCTGCTCAAATATCAGCTCCAGGGGAGGTCTTTCCTGGCCACCTCATAGAAATCTCCATCTCATCCTTATCCAGTACTCCTTACCCACTTTCCCTGCTTCGTTTTTCTCTTCGCACGTATCATGTGGCCCTTGATATGTATTTCACTTACTTGCTTTGCTTATATTCTGTCTCATTCATTACAATGTCAGCTCTGCCGAGGACAGGAAGTACTGTGCACAGCTGTATCACCGACGCCTAAGATACTATCTCGATATAGTGCATACTCAACAAGAAAGGACGGGATGAATAAGCAGAATTCGCAAACAGTTGCACCCTGATTACTTTATAAAACCCAAACGGCTTCCAAAGCTGTAGAACCTGATGACCTAGACCCCGCCCACTTCCGCCGCCTCGCAGTCTTATCTCCCTCCATCCACTCGGCGCTTTCCAAGGTTGCAGGAAGCGCCTTTCTTCGACGAGCCCTTCTCCACCCGCAGTGTCCGGGCCCCGCGCTTCCGGAAGGTCCCCGGGCGGAACGACCCTTTCCCGCGTACCTGGCGCGCCCGGTGACCGCGCGGGAGCTGTCACCCCACCGAGGCAGAGCGCCTGCCACTCAGCTGACCTCTGACCCGCTAGCCCCCGCCCCTAGAGAGCCACTTCCTGAGAAGGAGCCAATCAGCGGGCCCTCATAGCGGTGGAGAAGCAGCGGGTGGGACCTGAAGCTCCGCTTCCGGCGTCGGAGCAGGGTCTGGGGACGGGTCGCCATGTCCGGCCGCGAAGGTAAGTCTGTCTGGACAGCGGGGACGGCGGGGAGGGGCCTGGCGGCGGGGACGGACTGAGCGCGCTCATGTCGCCCACAGGTGGCAAGAAGAAGCCCCTGAAGCAGCCCAAGAAACAGGCCAAGGAGATGGATGAGGTGAGGGCGGGCGCGGACTGGGCGGGCGCAGCGGGATCGGAACGCCGGCCTGGAGTGAACCTGCTCTGCCTCTCCCTAGGAAGATAAGGCTTTCAAGCAGAAGCAAAAGGAGGAGCAGAAGAAACTCGAGGAGCTAAAAGCGAAGGCCGCAGGGAAGGGTCCTCTGGGTAAGCGAGAGCGCACCGTCTGGAGGGCTGCGGGCGGCCGCAGATCTGTTGCTGCCTCGTGTCTGCGCCGCCGGGGCTCTGTTCTGCGTTCGCTCCGGCGAGCGGCCCTGACCAGTAATGGGATTTGCAGCAGTAGGGAGGGGCGGGAGCCAGAACGGGGTCTGAAAACCAAGACTCTTGCTCTCGGTAGTAGGTCTTTTAATTCCTTATGGAAGCTGCAAAATGGAAACACCAAAATGTACCCCAGACACAGTTAGGCTTCAAAATATCTTCCACACCTTCTTGCCTCAAACTTGTAACTGCCTATTTACTGTTTGTTTGTTTGTTTGTTTGTTTTGTGGTACTGGGATGGAACCCAGGGTCACTCTACCTCCGAGCTACATCCCCAGCCCTTTTTATGTTTTTGTTTGAAAAACAGGGTCTCTAGGTTGCTGAGAGTCTCACGACGGTTCTGAGGCTGGTCTTGAACCTGTGATCCTCCTGTCTCAGCCTCCCAAGTAATGGGATTACAAGCGAGCGCCACCACACCCGGCGTAAACTAATATTATAAACAATAAATAAACCGGGCGTGGTGGTTCATGCCTGTAATCCCAGTACTTGGGAGGCTGACACAGGAGGATCGCAGGTATGTGGCCAGCCTCAGCAACTTGGTGAGGCCCGCCGCAACTTAGTGAGACCCTGTTTCAA
The DNA here is from genome assembly GCA_004027185.1 of Glis glis. Lineage (NCBI taxonomy): Eukaryota > Metazoa > Chordata > Mammalia > Rodentia > Gliridae > Glis > Glis glis. The sequence goes on along the minus strand of PVJS01053194.1, from coordinate 409 downwards.
AAATAATAAAATAGACCTGATTGTGTAGCTCAGAGGTAGACCCCCCCCCCCCGGGTTCAATCCCCAGTACTACAATATATATATTAGTTTACTTAAAGCCTTTATTGCCGGGCGTGGTGACGCACGCTTGTAATCCCGTACTTGGGAGGCGGAGACCGGAGGATCCGGGTTCGCGGCCAGCCTCAGCTACTTAGTGAGGTCCTCCGCAACTTCGTGAGACCCGGTTTCAAAATAAAGTATAAAAAATAGGGCCGGGGGTGTAGTTCGGAGATAAAACGCCCCTGGGTTCAATCCCTGGTACTGCAAAAAAAAAAAAAGCCTTTATTTTCTGTTTCTTGTTTTTGTTTTTGTTTTGCGGTACCGGGGATTGAACCCAGGGGCGTTCTGCCTCCGCACTACACCCCCAGCC
>PVJS01053193.1:0-13367 GCA_004027185.1 Glis glis | reverse complement strand
AAGGGCTTAGAGATCTCTGTTCTGCAAATTGCCATGGCCCCTGGCCCTTGGGCAGGGGAGAGGAGATAGTGGAGAGACGCCCTGTTCCGGTGTCCAGGGCTCAGCAGGGATAAAAGGAGACAGCGCTCTGGCTGTCTCAGCCTGGTGCTTCCCAGACCTTGGTGACTGCGTTTCTCCAGGTCCATCAGCCCCATCTTCCTCACCATGAGTTGGCAACTGAACATCAAGTCCGGCGGAGACAAAGGCAGCTTTAGCGTGCATTCTGCAGTGGTACCCAGGAAGGCTGTAGGCAACGTGGCCTCTTACCGTGCCCTTGGCCAAGGGGCTGGGGGTGGCTTCGGTAGTCGGAGCCTCTACAGCATTGGAGGGAATCGGCGTATTCCCTTCCACATGGTTGGCAGCGGTGTTCGCACAGGAGGGTACAGCTTTGGACATGGCTCTGGGTATGGAGGGGGCCGGGCCAGCGGCTTCGCGGGCAGCATGTTTGGCAGCGTGGCCTTGGGGCCCTCGTGTGCATCTGTGTGCCTGCCCGGAGGCATCCACCAGGTTACTATCAACAAGAACCTCCTGGCCCCCCTCAACGTGGAGCTGGACCCCGAGATCCAGAAAGTGCGCGCCCAGGAGCGGGAGCAGATCAAGGCTCTAAATGACAAGTTCGCCTCCTTCATCGACAAGGTGGGTCTCATAGGAGGAGGAGAAGGCAGTTCACAGGATAGGGGCAAATTCCCTGCCGCCTGGGGATGGGATGGGCAAGGTTGATGAAGTGTATAGCTGGGCCTCGGGATGGGTTCCCTCATCATAAGGGGAGGAGAAGAGAGCTGAATGGGTTGCCTTGTGGGGGGATTTTACAGAGAGGGGTGGGAAATTGGGTAGAGGGAAACCCTACCTTGAGAAAGAAATGATGGGTTCCTGGTGGACAGCTGGGAGGATCTGTAGCTCTCTAAACGACACTAAAGGCTAAGAGGATCAAATGCTATTCAGAAGGAAGGGTTCAGGGCAAAGGAAGAAACATTTAGCTAAGACCTAAGGAAGACCATCTCCTGGGCTAGGGTAGGTGACAGAAGAAAGTCGTGGCATCTCCCTCTTGGGTGAGTTTTCAGTGATGGGTGGTCCAGAGGTGATGGACTGAGAACTTGTTAAGAGTTTTGTTTGTGGCAGATGCTGAGGGTGGAGAGTCAGAACTTGAGCCAAATCTACTTGTTCTGGGTTGCCAGTGGTATAGGTCCATGGGGCGTGATTGCATCCACCTGGTTCTAAGTGGCCATTGATTTGGGTTCCAGGTGCGGTTCCTGGAGCAGCAGAACCAGGTGCTGGAGACCAAGTGGGAGCTCCTGCAGCAGCTGGACCTGAACAACTGCAGGAAGAACCTGGAGCCCATTTACGAGGCCCACATCAGCAGCCTGCGGAAGCAGCTGGAGACGCTGTCCGGGGACAGGGTGAGGCTGGACTCAGAGCTGAGGAGCATGCGGGACGTGGTGGAGGACTACAAGAAGAGGTGAGCAGGCCCCACCAACGGGTCACAGGTCATGTACTTAACCTCTGTGCCATTTTTTAGGACGGGAGGGAGCAAGCTCTTATCCCCACCTCTGACAATCAGGAAAGGGCCCACACTGATTGATGAGTTTCCTACCTGGTTGATATGGACTCTATGTTCACTGACCCACTTAATGGTTCAGTTGCTGCTTTGGGGAGTCCCATGGGCACCTGGGTATTTTCCTAGTGTGCAGTGACAGCATGCAAGCAGGATAGCCCAGGGACTTCTGCCTGCCACTGCCTCTTAGTGCTCACCCAGGGGGACTCTGTCGGGTACTCTGCAGCCCCAGTACTCGCCTGGCCAGTGGGAAGAGGAGGTTACTTGACAGAGGGGCTGAGGCTTCTGCCATCTTCTCTCCCTGCCCACAGATACGAGGTGGAGATTAACCGGCGCACAGCGGCCGAGAACGAGTTTGTGGTGCTCAAGAAAGTAAGGAGAGAAGAGCCTGTGGTGTCTGGTCTCTCTCATGTCCCCATCCTAAGCAACTTTGCTCAAGCTCAACCTGGGCCACTTGGAGAGGGGTCTGGTGCCTGAATATGGTGGGGGCCATCGTTCTGGTCTCCAGCAAGTTATAGTGAAGGACACACACCCAGGAGACAGACAGGAGAGAATTCTGGCCTGAGAATCAGGGAACCCTGGTTCAGCTCAGCCTTCCTGAGTGACCCAAGAAAATCCAGTACCTCTCTGGGCTTGGTGTTCTCCAGGTACAACCGAGGAAGAGCAGTCCTGGTCCCTTTTCCCTTTTCCCAAAGACATAATGAGCCTGAGAGAAAACTGGTGATGTTATCAACCAATATGCTTCTCTCTGTGGGCAAAGAGAAAGAAAAAGAAAAAAAGAAGTCAGGTGGCTTGGAGGTTGAGGTCAGGGGCAAGGCAGCCGATGGAATGAGGGTTGTATTAACCCATGGCTGTGTTGTCTCCTGCAGGACGCAGATGCAGCCTACACAGTCAAGGTGGAGCTTCAGGCCAAGGTGGACTCTCTGGAAAAAGACATCAAGTTCCTCAAGTGTCTGTACGATGCGGTGAGGACACCCTTCCCTGTCCCCTCCCACCTCCTTCCAGATGAGGGCTTCACCTGACTCTTCCAGGAGGGACCTAGGGCCACCCCAGTGAAAGGTGTTTCAGTGGACAGGTGCAAATTCCTGCACTAAATCATCATGTTCCTGGAGGCCATACGCACAGGAGGCGATTGATCTGAGCTGCCATAGTGGCCTCGCCCCTGGGCAGGAAAAAAATGACCCCATGAGGTCCTACTAATGCCTAGCTTCTTGGGTTCTGTGAAACCGTAGGAAATGCACCCTTCCTCCTGATGTGCATGTGTGCCCCCCGCTGCCCAGGTGTGATGCTTCCTGCTGCCATGAGCCCAGCTCCCTCGGCTCTGTAGACACGTCTCCAGCAGGTGCTCCCCCCACTTAAGCCCCATGGGTCCCTGTGACCCATTCTGCCAGGGAACACAGCCCCAGAAGATTGATGGGGCAGAGGAGGGGAGCTGGGACTTCACTCTGTCCTCATGTCTCATCCCAGGAGATCGCCCAGATCCAGACTCACGCCAGCGAGACCTCTGTCATCCTGTCCATGGACAACAACCGGGACCTTGACCTGGACAGCATCATCGCCGAGGTCCGCACGCACTATGAGGAAATCGCCCTGAAGAGCAAGGCCGAGGCCGAGGCCCTGTACCAGACCAAGGTGGGCATCGTGGGTCTCCCTCCTTCCTGGGAAGGGTCACCTCCCCCAGTGAATGTGAGAGTCCTGCCCAGAACACTGTAGATGTGCCGAATGAGAGAATGATTAGAAACAATGGTTCGACAACATTCTACTTGAAAATAATTCTCAGCACAGTATTATCAAAGGTAAATCATAAAACGGGTATGGATGGATGTACCCTGCAGAGAGGGACAGGCAATCCTCTGAAGGAAGAGAGAAGTGAGGTGTTTTTCACCCTAAAACACACATTTGTGGGAATGGGGGCATACTTCCATAGGGCAGAAGGAGAGTCTCAAACATGGAGTGGAGTAGCAATGGGTGAGCTGAGGTCAGGTGGGGAGTGAGGGAAGGGCAAATCCTGAGCTCTTCTCTGATGGATATAGGAGGACTTCCAAGAGCACGTGGGATTCTAGGAGTGTTTTGAGTAAGGAGTTATGCTTTGGGGTGAGACTCTTCAGGGCTGTCAGATAAACCCTGTCTGGGCACTCTCTAGGGCTTCTGCCCTAGTGCTCCTTTTCACACAGTCCTTAGATCCCACCTGCGTTAGTCAGATTTCTGTCACTGTGACAAAATACCTGAGCAAATCAACTTCGAAGGAGGAAAGGTTTATTTTGGCCCATAGTTTCAGAGGTTTCAGTCCATGGTTGCTTGGTCCTGTTGCTTTGGGCCTGTGGCAGCACAGTATATCATGGCAGGAATGCACAGTGGAGGAGGCCAGGAAGCAAAGAGAAAAAGAGGAGGGGCTGGGTCCCCTTGTCCCCTCCAAGGGTGCATCCCCAGTGACCTAACTTCCTTCTATTAGGCCCCACCTTCTAAAGACTCCACCACTACCCTAGCGTCAAGCGAAGGACCACGCCTTTAACACATGGGCCTTTGGGGGACATTCCAGCTTCCAACTATAGCACCACCATCAGCAGGAACGATGGGCATGATTTGTCCTCACTGTCCCCTCCTGCCCCTTGTTTCCTGTCCATGGCCATGCCATTCCTCTTTCTCAGAGGACTGGGCACAGGCTGGGGAGAAGCCATCAATTCCATCAAGGAATATATGGGCATATGGGACCCTGGGCATCCCTCCCCTCTGCTTCCATGACCAAGAAGGTGCTGCAGGAGGATGCAAGTTTCGGGAGAACAGGGACCTCACTTATCCCGTTCACTGCTGGATCCCCAGTACCTGGGGCAGAACCTGGCCTTTACAGATGCCTCTATAAATATGTGATTAATGAATGAGGAGAGGGTCTGAGCTCTTCTCACACTGTGAAGTGCTTCATAGATGTGAATTGCATCTTTTCCTTACCCAGCCCGGGAAACACTGCAGGCCAGGTAATGAGACCAGAGGGGAGGGCTGCAGATAGGTTCTCCTTAGAGAATAGAGTGGATTTCTTGGTCAGAGGTAGAAGGACGCCCAGGTGCTGGCTCCATCAGCTCCAGAATTGCCCCTGGCTCACTTGGTGGTGGAATTGTTTGCCCAGGACCCCTTCCCTACCTATCTCATCACCACCTTCTTGTCTCTGGAAAACTAGATCCAGGAGCTACAGCTGGCCGCTGGCAGGCATGGTGACGACCTCAAACGCACCAGGAATGAGATGTCAGAGCTGAACCGACTCATCCAGAGGATCCGCTGCGATATTACCAATGTGAAGAAGCAGGTGGGCAGCAACCCCACAAGGAACACTCAGACTCATTTTCCTCCTTTGTGATGAAGATATTGGGGTCCCACCTCTCAGGAAGAAGCAAGTCTTTTCTCCTGGGCTTAGGATCCCCTGGGCCATCCACAGTCCCTCTTTACCACCTTGTCTTGTGCCTTGCCATCAGAATGAAGAAGACGCGAGCCTGTTCTCTGGCTCCCCGGTTCACAGATGAGGTGACTGGGGAGGGAAAGTGACTTGTTCTAGACCCCAGCCAGTCAATAACAGGGCCAGGATCCAAACCCAGGTGTCCTCTTGCTCAGACTTTTTCTGTGTCCAACAAACCTGCCCCACATTCCTTTAGATGTGAGAGTAGGCCTCATGCCTCCTGCTCCCACTGGGCCCGGAACACCTGTGGGCTGCATGGGGTGTGTGTCAGGATGGGGCATGGTCCTGATGATGGAGGGAGAGAGCAGTAGACGAAGCCCTCCTGTGTTCCCCTACGTAGGGGACCATTTTCATTTTACCCAGGGGGCCTTGTCTTACCTGAAAGCAACAAGTTGTAAATGCTGTGTCAATGGGGAGATGACTTTAGACACAGGGGGATCCTTCCTGGGATCTCCCGAAGAACCAAGTCAATCCTGCTAGATCCAACTGACAGATCAGAGCCCATGCTCCTCCCTGAGGCCCACAATACCCCATGCAATGTGGGGGAACACAGGGATGGCTTTAAGGCTCCATAGCTAGTTGACTCATGAAGGCTGCTTCTCCCCGTTAGTACTTGGCATCACAGTGCCCTGAGGGTTCGCAGTTTATGAGGTTGTGACTGTTAGTTAGGGCCATAACCTGCTAGTCTAAGGGAAGGCTCCTTTCCCCTATGTAGGTAAGTGTAGGAGCATTTAGATAGTCCCTCCCTGCAGGGTACTGGAGAGGTCCAGACAGACTCAATCTGATTGGTGCACAGGGAGGAAGGGTTCCTGCTGGGAAGATGTCTTCAGCAGAAGTCCAGCCATAGTTAGGCCCTGGGCATGCTGTCCGGGCCTGAGGGGTGGCCTGGCTAGCATCTCAGGTACGATTCTCCCGGATCTGGTGTACTTGAACTTGTCGCCATTGCTGGCCTCTACACCCAGGCTCTAGGTAGCTTTGCAAGCATTGAATTTTCTTCCTACATTTTCCACCTTCTGTGGCCTCCCAGGACAATTCCTGTCAATATTTACCTGTAATACAAAACAAAGGCGTCCAGGGTTCTGGTGGCTGCTCTGCAGTTCTTACTTGCAGTCACCTTGGGTCTCATCTGTAAAATAAGGGAGTTGTGCTACTTAACCTACATGATCAAAACATTATTTTATGTTCTGATTCTCTCCTTATTCTTTGCCCCTCAGTGCTCCAACCTAGAGACATCCATCGCCGACGCCGAGCAGCGGGGCGACAGTGCCCTCAAGGATGCCCAGGCCAAGCTGGATGATCTGGAGGGCGCCCTGCACCAGGCCAAAGAGGAGCTGGCCCGGATGATGCGTGACTATCAGGAGCTCATGAGCCTGAAGCTGGCCCTGGACATCGAGATCGCCACCTACCGCAAGCTGCTGGAGGGCGAGGAGTGCAGGTGGGTGAGCGCAGGGTAACAATATGGCCCCTGCGCAGGGAGGAGGGGCTATGGATTCTCCTATCTGGCTGAGGGGCTTCTGGGAGCTGGAAGATGAGCAACAACAGTGCTGGTGACATCATGAGTGAGAGAGGCAAGGTCTTGACAGGTGAATTCAGCGGCAGCTTCCTTCGAGGGGATGTCAGAGGAACAGGTGGCCATGTACACAGCCCATGGGGTCAGACAGACCTGGTTTTAATGACTGGCTTTGCCACATGCTAGCCACGCAGTCCCGGTGAGTCCTGTGATGTCTCTCTTTTTTCATCTGTATGATGGAGATTCTAATCTCCACCATAGGTTGTTATAAGGATGAATTAAAATGACACAGACATAAAAGTAAGAGCCCATTAAGGCATACTGAATCTAGACACTTCCCTGAGGTTTTATCCTTTAATTTTCTGTCTTGCAGGATGTCTGGTGAGAATCCATCTTCTGTTAGCATCTGTGAGTATCCTTGGGAAACGGGTTGGGTTGGGAAAGCCAGCCGGGGACCCTGGGACACAGCAACGCCACCTCCACCCATTGTCTCGTCTCACCCAGAAGGTTCTATTAATCCCTTGTGAAGGTTTTCTGGCTTCAGAGGAAACCTGTTCTCCTTTTGTCCCCTGGCAACAGTGACTGGAATCATATCTACCCCTCTGCTTGTTGTCTCTCCCCTGGAGCATTGTCGCCTAGAGAAGGATAGGGAATAGCGGCCTTCCTAGGGTGTCCAGGAAGGGCAGGGACCTTGTCTATCCTTTGTGTCCTCCCCTCAAGCAGGGTCTGGCCCACGACAGGGCCTTGGTCATCTGTCATGCATCTAGGCTGCTGAGGGTTGTGTGGGATTAAATAGAGTGTCCTTGGAGACTGCTTGACTGACACCTGCCCACCCCTCTCCTGCTCTTGGCCCTTCCTCCTCAGCTGTTATCAGTAGCAGCAGCCACGGCTACTACAGTTACCCCCCCAGCTCCGTGAGTGCAGACCCCGGGGCGGGCAGCCCTGCCAGCACCCGAAGCAGCCAGACCAAGACCCGAGGGGCACAAGCAGGAGACCTCAGGGACTCCCAGGACAAGAGTGCCCCAGTCAGCTCCCCGGCCAAGAAGACCACCCGATAAGCCCGTTGCCCCTCACCTCAGCACCTGGAAGAAAGGACATCTTTGCCAGGGCCCAAGACGCCTGCCACCCCTGAATCCCCCCTCCCCGAGTTCTAGGACTGTCCATGGCACACTCGACTATGCGCATCATGGCTCATCTTACTTTCAAGTTCTGATTGGTGTCACCCTCCCTGTGTCAGTAGGTCCTGTGTGGACTTCATGACTTCCATTTTCCCCACTGCCTTTAGCTGGCAGGAGGCTTTGGTAGCACAAGTCACCATTACCTCCTGGGCCTGAGGAAGCTATGATCATCCCTAGAGAGAGAGAGGAGTGAAAGATGGGGGGGGGTTTGTTCTGTGCTGAGGTCAAACTCTCAATTGTCTGAGAGGTTTGACTACCCCTGCCAGCAAGGTGGGTGAACCTGGAGCCATGCCACCGGGAAGTGAGAAGTTAGACAGCCTTCCTTTCTCTGTCCTACTGCAAAGATCTTTGTGGGGTAACTCTATTATTTAGGAGAAAATGTGTACATTCTCAAGTCAAAAGATGCACCCCTATTCACAAAGCTAAGTATAGAATTGGGGATTTTCTGTCACCTTGTGTCACCTACCCACTACCCCCACTTTTAAAATCAGTAACAGCTACTTTCATAGTCAAGCACCTACTCGCATCAGGCACCTACACGCACTGCCTCAAAATCTCAGCCAAACCTGTAAGGAAGGTTCAATCAGCATCCTTGGGGCCCACCAGGAGCCGGATGCTCTGAGAGCCACAGCACCTGCCCCAGTCACCCTCAGCATGCCGGCTCAGGCCTGCCTGACTCCAGGGTCCGTGCTCCTTTCATAGCGTGTCACTGCCTCAGATTCACAGTGCTTGATGAGGGCAGCCATGGGATGTGATTGGTCCTTGGTCCTCTCTCTGGGGCTGTGTCCTATAATAGCCTCTGACTCTCAATTCCCATTGCCATGACCTGAGTTCAGTGAGTGGACTCGGTCTCGTCTCTGGGTGGTACCACCCAGCCAGAAGTCATGGCTCCTGGTGTAAGTATTCCTAAGAATGTTCTCAACTAGTCCCTCCCTTGCTTGAATTAAAGAATCTGAATTTCTGCTGTATATTCAATAAACTGCCCTTGAGCGATGTCAGAGCTGCACTCCTGTCAGTCTGTCTCTCTCTCCACCTGTCCCACCCTCTCTGACAATGCATCCCACCCGCCCATGTGCACAGCCTGACTGGTCAGCTGGAGGTCAACCCCAAGGAGGCTGCTCACGAGGTGACCTCAGGCAGCTGCGAGAGACAGATGCACTCAAAGCCAAAGCGGGGAAGGTGGCCCTGTGCCGCAGAGCTGAGAAGTGACCGAAATAGGGAGACTAAGCAAGGAAGGCTTTCTGGAAGAAGAGAGATTAATTAAGTAATCAGAAAGACAGGCACCTAGACTCCTGGAGGAAGCATTTAACTCATGGCATCACAGTAGGCTCTGATGCAGGCTCTGTGTGCTTAATTGGTGGGAGGGGGGGGGTCTCAGATTTTCTGAAAGCAGTAGCGGGGCTGGATGGGCTTCTAAGTCTCTTTGCTTTGGCTGGCAGAATTGAGCTTTCCGGTCAGTTTTCTGATCAGTCTATGTTCTAGGTATGCTCAGAGGTGTTTGCCCTAGGGCCTCAGGACAACAGTCTGCACAGGGCCTCAGGGCCCAAGTGGAGGCCTCCATTTCCCATCCTGTGCCTTTGTGTACTGAGGAGTCCTCTTCTGTGCGTGCCCAGATGCAATAAGCCTTGGGGAGCATCCCAGTGCAGGAGTCCGGTGGGCTTCCTGCCCAGATGCCTCCCTCTGAGGTCGCTGTTGTCATCACTGTGGGTACTGGACTGAAGCCCTAGGAATTAGGGGGTTCCATTCCAGTTCTGCCATAACGGTCTCCTGGTATACACAGTGGGCTCTTAACCTTGTGGGTCAGGGACCCCTTTGAGATCTGATGAAAGCTATGGGCTCCCCCCACAAAGGGTACTGAATCATGTCTGCATGTTCAAAGGTTTACAGATCCCCCCAAGGCCCATCCATGGACCCGCTGGGTCATGCACCCCAAGTTAAGGGTTCCTAGGGCCTTTGCAGCTCTGACACTCTGCTTTCTGAAAGACTAAATTCCCAGTGAGTGACCCAGTAAGCGGGGCTGCAGTAGTAGGGGGTGTGAATGAGATCCACAGCCTGAAATAGCTTTTAGAGGAATAGATCAGGCATCGGTAAAGTCACCTCCTCCAGGGCCGTGGGGCAGGTGTGCCTCTGACTGCTGGATATACCTGCCGTGGTGCTGTTGTGAGGCTGGAGGGCTGGTGCACAGCTGAAGGGCCAGGGGCGGAGTGGATTTGGTACTGTGTGCTCCGCTGGGGGTTGAGGAGGGCAGAAGGAGGGGCAGCCTCCCTGGCTGCAGCTCAACTGTCTGAGAAATGGACAGACTTTGCCATCTGGGATAATTACAGTCCCGAGAAGTGCACAGGAATGACTTAAGCTCCTGCCTAAGAACTCAGTTTGGATCCTTGGAGAAGTCATAAGGCAGGACCAGAGGTGACAATTTAGATTCCACACATCCGTGACTATTTTGACAAGGGTGCAAAGACATTCGATGGGGGCAAAGAATGGTTTCTTCAACAAATGATCCTGGGACAATTGGATATCCACATGCTAAAAATAAAGTTGGCCTTTAATTCATATCACCTACAAAAATAAGTCAAAATGGATAAATAACCTAAATATAAGAGCTAAAATTATGAAACTCTTAAAAGAAAATATAGGGGTAAATCTTCATGACTTTGGATTTGGCAATGGATTCTTAAGTGTGTAATATCGAAAGTATAAGCCAGAAAAGAGAAAATAGATAAACTGGATTTCGTGAAACTTAAATACTTTTGTATATTAAAGTACATTATCAAGAAAGCAAAAATAAAGCTGGGCGTGGTGGCGCATGCTTGTAATCCCAGTACTTTGGGAGGCGGAGACCAGAGGATCCAGGTTCGTGGCCAGCCTCAGCGCTCTCTCTCTCTCTCTCTTTCTCTCTCTCTCTCTCTTTCTCTCTCTCTCTCCCTGTCTCTCTCTCTCTCTACCTAGTGAGGCCCTCTGCAACTTCGTGAGACCCGGTTTCAAAATAAAGTATAAAAAAATAGGGCTGGGGGTGTAGCGCGGAGGTAGAACGCCCCTGCGTTCAATCCCTGGTACCACAAAAAAAAAGAAAGCAAAAATAAAAACTACAGAATGAGAAAAAATATCTGCAAATAATGTATCTAATAAGGGTCCAGAATCCAGAATATATAAGGAACTCTTACAACTCAACAGAAAGAGGCAGCCTTATTAAAAAATGGGTGAAGAGCCTGGTGTGGTGGTACATACCTGTAATCCCAGTACTTGGGAGGCCGAGACAGGAGGATCACAGGTTCAAGACCAGTCTCAGCAACTTATCATGATTTTCAGAAACCTAGTGAGACCCTGTTTCAAAACATAAAATACTTTTTTTTTTGCGGTACCGGGGATTGAACCCAGGGGCGTTCTACCTCCGCATTACACCCCCGGCCCTATTTTTTTATACTTTATTTTGAAACCGGGTCTCACGAAGTTGCGGAGAGCCTCACTAGGTAGAGAGAGAGAGAGAGAGCGCTGAGGCTGGCCGCAAACCCGGATCCTCTGGTCTCCGCCTCCCAAAGTACTGGGATTACAAGCGTGCGCCACCACGCCAGGCCAAAACATAAAATACTTTAAAAAAGGGCTGGGGGTATAATTCAGAGGTAGAATGCCTGTGGATTCAATGCCCAGTACCATAAAAAAATATGGGCAAAGAACTTTAATGGACTTTTATATAAAGAAGACATACAGATGGTCAATGAACACATGAAAAGATGCCCAACATGATTAGTCCCTGGGGAAATGAGAATCCAACCCGTAATGAAATACTGATTTACACCCACTATGATAACTATAATAATAATTTTTAAAAAGCCCAGAAAATACCAAATGTTGGTAAAGATGTAGAGAAGCTGGGAACCTGTGAGCGCTGCTGGTGGGAATATAAAATGGTTTGGCCATTGTGGGAAAGAGTTTGACAGTTCTGCAGAATGGCAATATGACCCAGCAATTCCATTCCTGGAGATACATCCAAAAGAATTGAAATCAGATGTTCAAATACTACACACACACACGTTCATAGTAGCACTACTCACAATTGCCAAAGGTGGAAACATCCCAGATGTCTATCAATGAATGAATGGATAAGAAATTGTGGTACGGTATATATTTACAATGGAATATTATTTACCCATAAAATGAATGACATATTGATACATGCTACAATGTTGATGAACCTACAAAACATTGTGCTAAGTGAAAGAAGTCAAACAAAAAAGATCACATATTGTATGATTCATTCATATGCAATGTTCAGATGACATCAATTCACACAGACAGGTTAGTGGTTTCAGGGGTAGAGGAAGGGGAATGGGAGGTGGTGGCTACTAATGGGCACCAGGTGATCCTTTAGAGATAATGAAAATGTTTTAGAACTAGACAAGGGTGGTAGTTGTACAATATTGTGAACATAGTCAATGTCACGAAATTGTTCACTTTAAAAAGGGTTAGTTTTATGTTATGTGAATCTCACTTCGAGAAAAAGTAAAAATAAAATTTGGGAGTGTAGCAGAGAAGAAGCAGAGAAACCATGTCTCTGGTCTTTGCTCTCAACTTTTCCCACTATATGGCAAATGGCAACCAGGTATAAACATAGGGAGATCCGTCCAGGGACGATATGGGGACGGAAACAACTTAGCCTCTATTTGACAGGCCCAGGGCAAGCCCGGGGACTTGGAGGCCTCTGGGGAGCCAGACTCCCAATGGCTAAGAGCTGACCATCTCTCTGAACACTTCTCTATTGCCCAGATGAGGGCAACCGTGGGATCTGTCAGCTAATTAAGTACTTGTTTAACTAACTACCATGTCTCAGGCTTTGGTCATGGAGAGTAGTGGTTCATAGCCCTGTATGTCTGTCAGAGCCCTTGATGAGCGTTTGTTGAGTTAAAGCAATTGAAACCAAAGAACTGTAACATGCCTTTCCCCTGCCAGGGCCAGGGCCTCTGCACAGTGACTTGAACCAGGATTTTGAGTGTCTACCTTGCTGAAGTCCCCAAACCCACTCTATCTTGCCCACTATCTAAAGTGAGCATAAAACCCGATTATTACTGGAAACTTCTCTCCACCTAGAATTGAACAGAAGCTACATGTCTCAGCAGTAGCAGACCTCTCCACTGGACTGAGAAATCCACAAAGGAAGGTTCTGTCTTCCTCTGTCCCTGTGCATGGCAAGTGCTAACACAGACAGCTTCTCAGTAAATGTTAAATGAATGCAAAAGAAGACAACAATCCAGTCCTGGGCACTGTCTCCTGGACCCTCGACTACCCTTTCCTGCAGCTTCTCCCTGTGTCTCTTCCTCGGCCATGACCTTCCTGCTTTTTGATCTTAGAAACATTTTCCCTAAGATCAGTGTGGAGATTCCTCAGAAAACTGGGAATGGATCCACCATATGATCCGGCTATACCACTACTGGGTATCATACCAATGGAATTGAATCTAGAAAACAACAGTAATATATGCATACCCATGTTCATAGCAGCACAATTCACAGTGGCCAAATTATGGAACCAACCTAGATGTCCATCAACAGATGAATGGATTACAAAATTATGGGAAATACACACAATGGAATTCTACTCAGCAATAAAGAAGAACAAAATAACAGCATTTGCAAGAAAATGGAAAGA
>PVJS01053192.1:0-13372 GCA_004027185.1 Glis glis | reverse complement strand
CCGGTTTCAAAATAAAGTATAAAAAATAGGGCCGGGGGTGTAGTGCGGAGGTAGAACGCCCCTGGGTTCAATCCCTGGTTCCGCAAAAAAAATTAAGAAAGAAAGAAGAAAGAGATTCCTTCTAGAGCCCACCCTTCCCTGTTTGTTCTTTTGCATGTTTAACCTGCCCATGTTCTGCTTCTGTGTTTTCATGTATATTTCAATGTGAAGAAGAGAAAGAATGCACAAGCTCTTGCTGCAGCTAAGAGGTCAGAATATATGTTTTAAAGGACTCCATGCAGGGAAGAAAAGTTTCAAGAAACTATTGTGAGGCAGAAAACACTCACCGTGGTCGTCTTACAAAGACTAGTTGCTCTTGACCGGTCATCCATTTTCAATGACCCAATTTGTACATTATTTAGTGCCTCGCCATTTCTTCTCCCTTTCATTTTTCTTTTGTTTCCCATCCAACTCCAGGGAAATATTACTGCATAACAGCTGGAAAAAAATAAAACAGGAGAAATGGAAAGCTTAAAAATAAACTTCAGGAATTTCTTTAAAAATGCCTGCGTTGAACTACAACACCACACCTCCAACCTGTGGGAACAAAAAGAAACAGGAGAATAATTTGATCTTTGTTTCTACTCAGAAGTAATTAAAGTTATTTCTACTGTGCTGCCGTAGTTTAAAATAATATATGAATGTGCTCCCTTTCTACATTTGCAACTCTGTGCAACTCAACCACCAACTCAAGTGGAAATTGCAGTAAAAGCCGCAGGGGTGCACACATTTGCATTTTCAAATTATCACTCCTTAGGACGGAATCTGATCCTATATAAAGTGCTCCTTAGGAGGAATTGGAAGATAGTAACTGTTTCACTGAGCTGCGCAGTGCAGAGGACCTGCATTCACTACTCGCAAAGCAGTGCTCTCGGAGCTGCGATTTCCTCTGTGAACTGGGGGAGTCATAGCGTTGAACCTCACGGGGATGTTCTCACACTGGTTCTCAAAGTTTGGCCCCAGACCAGGAGAAGCAGCAGCACCCGAAAAATTGTTAGAAATGAAATTCTTGGGCTACTTCAAGAGCTACTGAATCAGGAACGGGATGGGGCTCAGCACTCTTCAGTTCTAGCAATGCACGCCAAAATTGTGAGTGACTATTCTAAAAGTTAAATGAGGTAATACACATACATAATAGAAGTGCTTTGATAACTATATAGCACATTATCCAAGTGTTAACTATTGTGATGACAATATTTTCAGCAAATATGTATGCACAGGGTTGTGTTAATTGGAGCACACAAGAGTGCGCAGGAATGGGCCCCACCTTGAGTAAATTTATAGTCTGGAAAGATTTGAAAGGAACTGACAGTTGCAGTAGTATATGAATAAGAGCTGTCATAGAGTCTGTAGGGTACCATGGAGCCAGAGATGGCATGTATCATGTCTAAGTCAGACTGGGGCACAAAAGAGGACTTCGGGGTAAATGATAATTGGTCTGTGTCTCTAGGTATAATATGAGCTAAGAAGATGGCTAAGTAAAGCCATCTTGTAGTCAGTGAAAATAGATGTCATGGAAAGTCCTAGAAGTATTGAAAGGTATGACTCTTAGGTAAAGGAGCTTTGAATAAGAATAAAGATAAGAGTAGTACTCGGGAGGCTAATACAGAAGGATTGTAGGTTTGAGGTCAGCCCTAGCAACATAGCAAGGCCCTCAGCAACTTAGTGAGACTCTGTTTCAAAATAAAAAAATTAAATAGGGCTGGTGATGTAGCTCAGAGGTAGAACTCCCCTGGGTTCAAAAGAACCAGAACAAAAGAACCAAAAAGAACCAAAAAAACTTAAAGTGTTTGTAAGCTGAAGGAGGCTTGAGATCTAAGTAGCGGGGCCATTGTGAGGCAGATTCGGCCTCTGCAAAACCGCCTCGCCTGGACAGGTCTCTCCAGGCCGCAGGAGAAGAGTGCAGGTCTTGAATCGGGAAATGATGCGATGTGACATCAGTCGAGAGGCAGGAAATCCGTTTAAGACCCTGTTCTAATGCCACAGCGACCAGAGCCTTTGGCCACATGGCAGGATCAGGCTGGGGAAGAAAGGGGTCATTAAAAGATATTTACGAGGTGAAATTGAGGGGGCTTCGGTGATTGAGATAAATTGAAGAAGAGGATATGGAAGTTTGTAAATTTTTTAGCCTATAAATCTTTTTTATAAACATAAAATTCCTTTCTCCTTCTGATGCTTGGAATGCCATATTTCAAAAAAGGCTCAAGGTTCCTTTTAGTTTCATACTTATTAGAAGCTACTCAATCAAATGTGTTCTCGCCAACATTATCCTGCATCAATGAAAAATATTGGATGAGTTATTTCATTGACATGTATAATAGCTTCTACATTTGAATATTCAAATATCACCATGTTTATGAAATAATCATGCCTCTTCCTTAGCACTTGTTTTACTTCAGACTTCTTAGAACTATTGTAAATAAATACAACTTAATTTTATTGCTTCAGACCTGTTAGGACAATTCGAATTGTTTATAAAACCAGAGTAAATGCTCTGCCAGTTCCCAACAAATTAGTCCATGAACACATGCTTAGTAAGCGTGTGGTTTCTCTTTTTTTCCCCCTGGCAATGAGACAAATACGCTGGGGCTGCCCACAGGTGACAATAGGCTGGGAGGAGCTCGTGTTCCAGGTGTTAGTGAGTAACGAATGGGTGTTACCAAGCACACCCAGAAATGAGCTCTTTTAATTACTCCTCAGTTACAACCTACTAATATTAGAAGACCTGTTAGAATTTAGGAAAGAGGTCCAGTGTGGTGGTGCATGTCTGTAATCCCAGCACTTGGGAGGCTGAGGCAGGAGGATCACAGGTTCAAGGCAAGCACAGCAACTTGGCAAGACTCTGTTTCAAAATGAAAAATAAGAAGGGCTGGGGTGTAGCTCAGAGGTAGAGTGCCCCTACATTCAATCCCCAGAACCAGACACACACACACACAAAGAACTTAGGAAAGATTAGGGTGTTGGCTTTGGCTGAAAGAATCTAATTATATTTTATTTTTCCCTTTTTCTTCTTTGTGTTCTGGAAACAGGTGCTAACAGCGGGATGTTTTTCTTTCTTGGGCAGGTGGGCTCTATCTAATACTTACAAATATTATAAAACATGCTGGAGCTAATTAGTCATGGGGGAAATCACTCCAAGCACATTAATCACTGGTATTCACGGTGGAATTTTTTTTTGTGGTGTGTGTGTGTGTGTGTGTGTGTGTGTGTGTGTGTGTATGTGTTACTGGGGATGGAACTCAGGGACATTCTATCTCCCAGCTACACCCCCAACCCGATTTTATTCTTTTATTCTGAAACAGGGTTTCACTTAGTTAGGGAGGGCCTCACTAAGTAGCTGAGGCTGGCTGCAAACCTGCGATCCTCCTGTCTCAGCCTCCCAGGTACTGGGATCACAAGCATGCACCACCATGCCAGGCTCACAGTGGAATTTCAGTGTCTTGAGACTTAGAGATTACGTAGTAGCTTGTCCTGCTTTCTCATTCTCTGTTTTGATGAATTCACCCATGATGATAAGGATGGCTTGGGAAGGGCTTGTCTCAATTTTCCCAATCCTCTTTCCCTGGTAGAGGCACAGGAACCTTTGATCTGAGCCCAAGCCCTCAGTTAGGTTGGGACATCTCTACTTTTCCCTCGTGGTGGCTCTTGGGTGGTAGGAACCTCTCCAGCAGGTGGAGGGAGAGGACTGTGAACGGGGAGGACTGAGCATCTTCAACATCTGCCTTTTTCTTTCTCTACCTCTGTAGCTGTGTCAGGAACCTGGAGGCTATTCATACAGCCTCCAAGAACCACGAGGTGGCTCTTTCAGTGGCATCCTTGTTAAGCCTGGAGCTTGGAAGGTGTGGCTACAACTTTTCTTTCTTCCTAAGTCTTATTCACATGTTCACAACGGGATTGGAGTTGACACTTGTCAGATCTAGCTCTCTGGAAGGTCTTACTGTTAAGAGGTCTGGGCATGTAAGTCAGCAGGGGACAATCACAACCAGAATTTATACCAGAAAGCAAGAAATTATGTAGCAAACAGCTTGACCCAGCACTTGATGGTTTCAATTACTTTCACATGCATTATGTTATAGAATTCTTATGCATACTCTATGTTATTACTGATATTTATAATAGGAAACTAAAGATATTGTTTATACAGGTTGTCCTCAGAATGCAGCCATAGAAAGGGCTGAAGTTTTGTTTTGATTTCTGTATCTGGTCATTGTGACCCTCATATCTTCCTAACCTTCTCTGTTTTTGTTCTGTACATGACGGCCTCTTTTAACCTTTCCTGTTCCCACTTCAATATTGCTCTCCTAGCAGATAAAACCCGTAAAGCCAACTACCATTATATAAAACTATATTCCAACCCTAGGAAGATGATGGGAAGCAAACTAATTTACAACATAGTATGGTTTAAAGAGTCCAAGTTGAAAACCACACTTGGAATGCACCCCGTGGTGACGTGCAGTTCAGGCTCTCTGTGCCTTCACATTCTCAACAATAAAATGGGGAAATAATTCCCACTTTGTAGCATTATTGTATTACAGATAATATAGTCAGCCTATTAGAATCTTTGACACATAGCAGTTGTTCAATAAATATTTCTTATTGGATAGGCTTTATATATTATACTTTTCTAAAGTATATACTATAAATGTATAGTGATATTGAGTCCTCCCAATAAAAATAATAGACACGAATTTAATAGTCATAACATGTTGCTATAAAATGCCCAATGAATGGAAGACAAGCCTACCTCTGTGATGCTAAATTATAAATCTAATTTGTAACACATTCAAATGGTATAGTGCTTCAGAATGGGTTTTCCTTCTATATCCTTCAAAACTACATAGCTAAAGAGTAAGTATGGTTAGAAAAGTATGCAATAACAAAGAACTGGGAAATCTAGAGATTAGTGTAGAATTTTATTAATAATCATATTTGAACGTACCTCTCCAGATCCAATCAATTACAGATGATTTCTATTTACTTGGATGACACATTTTTCTGAAACACTGTTATACAATACATATAAACACTTCACTCTTTGGAGGAAATGTAATTTATCATAACATACGTGCCTTCATTGCACACTTCATTTTCTGGACCTGGAAAAAGACTCTTGAAACATTACTTCATCTTTTCTTTTAGCACTTTTCTTTATCTTTCTTATAGTTCATTTTATAGCTTAGTTTTTTTAAATTTTTTTTAAAATTTTGTCTCTAAGGCCATGCTTCTTCAAATTCTCAACTGTATCCTGTAGAGTACCTTGTACATAGTATATTCATAATTATTTTATGAATAGTGGATTACTAATTAAATGAGAAAAACTTTAAAGAACAAAGTGAATGAGTAGAAAAATTAAAAATACATGTTTGTGTGTGTGTGTGTGTGTGTGTGTGTGTGCATATGTGTGTGTTAGTAATAGAAAACCCGATTTAAAATGGCTACAATGGTAAAGGAATGTATTGACTCAGGAAAATAAACGGCTCAATGCAGAGGGGGTGTGGACATGAGCTGATGGAGAAGTTTGCATGCCGTTTAAGGTAATTAAAGGATTTCCAGGCTCTAAATTCCTGTTAGTTGCTTTTGTCCTCAGGATCACTTTTATAGCAAAAACAGAACTACATGCTTCCTCTTTTGTATCCGAGCTGAGGAGGGGATGTCTCTTACCAAAATGTACCCTGGGTGAGGAAATTCTTGCTCACACACTATGTCCGTGTCTACCTGTGAGCCGTCCCTCTGACGGGGAGTGCCATGTGGTGATGGACGTGGTCCTGGGCCAAGCTGACAGCCAGGACAATGGGAAGATCCTAGAGGTCAAGTTGAGCTCAATCCTGCCATATCTTAGAAATGCTGAGCAATTTGGTGGAAGGTAGGGAAGGAGGACAGATGGCTAAATGAATCTGGAAGGCAACCACTCCACGCACTATAATTGGGAGTAGTTTGAACTTCCAGGGTTCTAAAAATAAGGCTGAAATTCCCCAATGTTAGACTTACTAGGCATATGAAATAAGTGATAAAACAGAGTCATATAAAGCTAAAAAAATTTTTTTTGGTACTGTGGATTGAACCCAGGGGCTTTATACCTCTGAGCTACACCCCAGGCCTATTTTATGTTTTATTTTTGAAACAGGGTCTCGCAAAGGTGCTGGGGGTCTTGTTAAGTTGCTGAGGCTGGCTTCAAACCCCCAATCCTCCTGTCTAAGCCTCCCAAGGCCTGGGAATACAGATGTGCTCCACCACAGCCAGCTCAAAATAAATTTTAATAAGCAAAATGTATCATATATTTTTCAAAGGATACTCTCTGAATAAAAACAAGTGATTTTCCTTCCTGTTAAGTCTGCCAGTAACTTTTAGATTATTAATTTTGTAAAACTGATTTTAATGATTCACTATGAGAATATAAGAATTTCATTAAAAACTCAAAGTAATTACATCACATCTAACATTTCCTTGTTTTCTTCTCTACATTAAAGGAAAAACACATTCTACATTAGATTAATGTATCTTAGACTTAGCACAACTATTATATCACGTTGATGGTCATCATGGGTCCTTTTGGATCTCACAGAGGTAAAAGCACGTTTGTACTCAGCCTTGTTTAGTCATAAATAGCTAAAGGATTACCTATGAGGGCAATTATAGTCCTTAATTAGTTGTCAAGATTATAAGGTGGATTTCATTGTCCTATTACTTTAGGAATTAGTTCCTAGCCTCAGACTAAGAATTATATAACACTCTCCACAACCACCAAGCCTCCTGACCAAACTCCGGCTCCCCACAGCCATGTCTATGCCTACAAAGCCCCTCTCCCTGCACAGTCTTTGATGATCAGTATCCACCTAACCAAAATACACTGCATTCCCCCCATAGCCATCACTTCCCTGCCCTGCTTCTTCCCCCAGAAGCTGTCACCTCCAACAACTACAAAAACATCTAATGCACTACTAAGAAAACTACCTTTAGGCCTACTGTAGTGGTGCATGCCTTTAATTCCAGTACTTGGTAGGCTGAGACAGGAGGATCACAGGTTCGAGGACAACCTCAGCAACCTAGCATGACTCTCACCAAACTAGCGAGACCCTATTTCAAAAATAAAATAGGGCTGGGGATATAGCTCAGAGGAAATATACCCCTGTGTTCAATCCCCAATATGAAAGAAAAGAAGAGAAGAGAAAAGAGAAGAGAAGAGGAGAGGAGAGGAGAGGAGAGGAGAGGAGAGGAGAGGAGAGAAGAGAAAGGAAGGAAGGAAGGAAGGAAGGAAGGAAAGAAAGAAAGAAAGAAACAAAGAAAGAAACAAAGAAAGAAACAAAGAAAGAAAGAAAGACTTTGAGGATTAGGAATTCTCTTAGTTTTCATTTGTTATGCCCATCTTGCAGATGTACTAATGAGAAATAAATAGCTGGGTGAGATACCTAAGTTTCCCAGTCCATACTGCCTGTGAATGACTAGTTTTTTTCTTTTTTAAAGGAATGATATTTAATAGGAACTAATGTTCAGCATGGGGGACATGAGTTCACTCAGCTGTAGTGAGACAGGATTTTCTGCTTTCCTTTCCAGCCAGCAGTAATCCAGGATGACAGGAGAGAAACTTCTTTCACTGCCTTTGCTCGGAGGATGGGTGGGCCGGCCAAGAATGCTGTCCTCAGCATCCCATATCAAGGGCTGAGGACCCACCCTGTCAGGGAGAATTAATTGAAAGAGGTCTGGGAATCAAATTACCACAATTACTTGGAACTCTGGGTTTCCCATAGAGGTTTAGTTTGATAAAGATTAAAATAACTGGACGTGGTGGTGCATACCTGTAATCCCAGTACTTGGGAGGCTGAGACCAGAGGATCTCCAGGTTCAAGGCCAGTCTCAGCAACATAGCCAGACCCTCAGCAACTTAGCAAAACCCTGTTTCAAAATAAAGTAAGTAAGTAAGTAAGTAAGTAAGTAAATAAATAAATAAATAAATAAATAAATAAAAATAGGATTGGGAGTATAGCTCAGAAGTAGAGCAACCCTGGGTTCAATCCCCAGTGCCAGACCATAAAAAAGAGGAAGATTAAAACATGTTATATTCTTGCTTGCTTTCTTCTGCATCCCCAAAAAATGTTTCTCCCATCTCCCCAACTTCTTCACTAGGGTTACATTAATATAAATATATGAACATATAGATCAATAGATGGACAATAGCAATAGACCGGATGGATGGATGGATGGATGGATGGATGGATGGAACAGATAGCATTCACACCATTTCTCCATATGGTTTGGCTTTCCCACATTATTTTTTAACTGATATTCACAGATACTTTCCCCCAGAATTTATCTTCCCACCTCCCCTGCACCCCCTAGTTCTGGGGATTTAACCCAGGCCTCGCATATGCTAGGCAAGCACTCTACCACTGAGTTACATCCCCATTAAGAATTTATTAAGAACTTAGCTGTGGTGTGGTGCACGCCCATAATCCTAATACTTGGGAGGCTGAGACAGAAGAATCACAGGATCAAAGCCAGCCTCAACCACTTAGTGAGACCCTGTTTAAAAAAACAAAATAGGGCTGAGGAGTAGCTCAGAGGTAGAATGCCCCGGGTTCAATCCCTAGCAACACA
Source organism: Glis glis (assembly GCA_004027185.1). Classification (NCBI taxonomy): domain Eukaryota; kingdom Metazoa; phylum Chordata; class Mammalia; order Rodentia; family Gliridae; genus Glis; species Glis glis. Next base: position 4,741 of record PVJS01053192.1, on the reverse strand, counting down.
CACACACACATACACACACACACACATAGATACACACAGACACACACAGATACACACACACAAAATTATTAAAAACTTAATAGTCACATCCAAATATATAATAATTGCGTAAGGTGGAGATTGCTATGGCCCTAACATCAGCCAGTGACACTTTTAAAATCTAAAGGAGCCAAATTGATCCAGAATAAAAAGTGCCTCTCTCTTTAAGCCACACTAGTGTGCGCAGTGTGGAAGCCTGCCCCACAGGATCCATGCTGTCAGTGAGGACTGACAGGAAGAATACATCTTAAAGACTGCGAAACTAAAAGCCAAGTACTGCAGTCCTGAGTAATTCTTATTTATTTTCATCTGAATCTTAGAAACATCAAAACAATCAAATTGTCTTCAATTTCTACCTTTTAAAGAATATTTACCTAGCAAAGGAAGACAGTCTAATGGACCTCTTAGGACTAATTAAGTTTTGTTTGTTTTATATTTAAAGAAGCTGATTGCTTTTGGAAGGAATTGCTTTTGAGCCTACAAATTTGTATATTTAAAAGAGAAATTGAGAGAAAATACAATATGCATGTGCTGAATAAGCATTGCTTCTGCACACAGCTTTTGAACACATATTCAAGAGCTAGGTTTTAGCCAGGTGTGGTTGCCCACACCCGTGATCCCAGTACTTTGGAGGCTGAGACAGAAGGATTGCAGGCTGAAGACGAGCCTTGGCAACTTAGCGAAGTCCTCAGCAACTTAATGAGACCCTACTTCAAATAAAAAATAAAATAGGGCTGGGGATGTAGCTCCGAGGTAGAACAACCCTGGGTTCAACCCCTATACCACAAAAACAAAAGCTAGGTATTTCTTTTTATCCTATTTTATAGCATGTATTGTGAACTCAGCAAGATATTCAGTCAACCCATCTTAATTTTTTAACCCACCTTAATTTGTATCCTGTTATTTCTACTAAACAAGTATTTGAGCATAAACTTTCACATATATATATGCAAATATATACTATCAGAAAAATTCTGACACTTAGAAATAAACATCAACTCCCTTAGAAGCACGAGATAGTTTCCAATTTCAAATTTTCTGAAGGCTCTCCGTACCAGTGGTACAAGTTTCATCATTTATATCCCTAAATAAAGCAAAAGTATTGGAATCCTATTGGACGCATGAATTTTTTTCTGATACATCAAATAAAATTATTAAACTGATTCCAAATTTAAAAACTGGAAGATTCATCCTTATGACATGAGAAATAAATATGTTATCTGATTCATATTTGTCTGTGTGTGTGTGTGTGTGTGTGTGTTACTGGGGATTGAATCCAGGGGCATTCTGCCTCTGAGCTACACCCTCAGTCCTACTTTATTTTTTTTTTTAATTTTTATTTATTTATTTATTTATTTGCGGTACCGGGGATTAAACGCAGGGGCGTTCTACCTCCGCGCTACACCCCCGGCCCTATTTTTTTATACTTTATTTTTGAAACCAGGTCTCACGAAGTTGCGGAGGGCCTCACTAGGTAGAGAGAGAGAGAGAGAGAGAGAGAGAGAGGAAGAGAGAGAGAGAGAGAGACAGGAAGAGAGAGAGAGAGCTGAGGCTGGCTGCGAACCCGGATCTTCCGGTCTCCGCCTCCCAAAGTACTGGGATTACAAGCGTGGGCCACCACGCCCGGCTTATTTTTTATTTTGAAACAGAATCTCACTAAGTTGCAGAGGGCCTCACTAAGTTGCTGAGGCTGATCACAAACCTACGATCCTCCTGTCTCAGCCTCCCAAGGACTAGAATTACAGCTGTGCTCCATCACGTCCAGCTACATTTATCTTAGTTGATAATTTGAATATGCTGTATTGGTTAGCTGAAAGAACTTAAATCTGTTCACTATTGCAAAATGTGATAGCATTTGGGTTTCAGCCAAATGATGACTGAGGTAAAATTGTATTGGATCCTGGTGAAACATGAGTCAATAGTTGAAAACCAAAAAGGGAACATGGACACTTGAACAAGTTTCTACCTCCTAAAGTTAAGAAAGGGATAAATATTTTTAAAGATCATCTTACAGAGTAACATGAAAATAATAAAATTAAATTTTGTTTTCATTTGGCTTAACAATTTTGGTTTCTTATCAAAGTTACCCATATTCCTGGTATCTCATTGTTTATGGGCATTTATTAGATTATCCCATGACAATTCTGCTCAAATGTTTCCACTATTTTGCTTGTTTGTGTTCAATGATCACATTTTATCTCATTTCCAGATGTGCACAGGGCTGGAAAGGAAACCGATGCCACATCAAGTTTAATCCGCCCACTCCAGACTTCATGGACACTCAGAACAGTAGGTTACATTATGGCTTGACAAGTCATTTGGTTTGGGATCTTTGATATTTTTCATTATGCATTTATCTTTTTCATTGGTTTGAAATTCCAGATGTATGGATTCTCCTGGGAATTGGATTTGCATTTCTGATGTCTCATATTACGATTGCTGTCTTGTGTTGTCTTGCAAACAGAAAAGGACCAGTAAGGTGAGCGACGCCTCTAATTGTCAAATGAAACATGCGTAGCAGACAGTTTTCTGAAAAATTTTATTTGCTATGTTTTCCTGTGACCCTCCTATAAATGCATGAAGTTTTAATGTTTTCCATACCTTATGGGCTTATTTTTTCTGGGCAGAAGCAGGAGCTACCTAACAATAATCATTCTTCTTTTGGTAAAAGATGTAAATTTAATTTTCAGATTATATTAAAAGCCTTTTTGAGGATACCAAAAAAAAAAGAGAACATGATGTTCTCTGAAAATTAAAAAGAGATAAGGAGCTAAGTATAACATCTGGTGGTGCCAAGGCTTCAAAACCACAATAGAGGCCCTTTCTTGGCCTCCACAGGGAGGCTGGCCTTTAAGCACTAACCTTCCAAGCCCAGATTCCCTTGTTCTGAGAAGACACAAAGGAAGTCAAGAGTTGCTGAGCCTGGAGGAACGCTGCAGGCCAGGCTCGAGCATCGCTCAGAGACACGATCCACAGAGACACTTAGGGTCGGAAGCATCCTAACTATCATGGTCTTCTCATCACCAGTATGGGGTACACGCCACCCCAGTAACGAAAGCGATTGACTTCCACAGACTCCACAGGATAAGGGCGCATCATAAGATAGCATGAAGCTTTAAGAAATTAAAGAAATTCATCACCTGCACACCTGAGTTTGTAGTCAAAGATTTAGAACTGCTCTGACACAGAGATGTCACAGCACAATGAAGATGGCACCACTGTCCTGTATCAACTTGTAGGTCCCGCCTGATGGATTCTCCTCAGACCTCCAGCCTGCAATCCTGTTAATTACAGACACCCATGTCGGCATCATGAAATAAAGCAAAGTTATTACAGAACCATGGTGTTTGTTATCAAAAAAGAGATGCCACTTTAACCCATTACCACTAAGATCTTATCCATGTATTAATGTAGCTATTTTCATATGCCTAAAATATGCCAGTGCGAACATAAACATGAATGAGAAGCAGTCTGAACTTTAAAAAGTTTTTAATCTACTGGGAGAAACAGACACATAATCCACTATGTGTGATACACTGGTTGTGTGCTAGAGCACACATATGTATCAGCTGGGATTCTCCACATTAATCCTCGGATTAATTCACATTCATATATATTCATATATAAATATTAATTCAGATTAATATAAAATATATGAATATATATGGATATGCAATATATATTCATACACACACACACACAAAGAGAGCAAGCTTGGGTAAGAAAGATTCGACTTCTTTTATGGGATTATGTCCTGCAATTGTGAGGGCTAATAAACAGGAAACCTGTAGGACGGGCTGGCCGACTGGAAATTCAAGTAAGAGTTGAGGGAACAGCCTTGAATCCCTGGAGACCGGGGCAGGGCGGCTATGTTGTCCCCAGGCAAAATTCTTTACTCTTGAGGCCCGCCCATGGTATGGGTGAGTCAAAAAGTAAGTTGCTTTACTTGAACATTTACAACCAGTGAACTTTACTCAGTCAACCATAAATGTTCATCACCTCTAAACACTCCCTCCACAGCTACATCTAGACCAGCATTTGACAGATCATCTGAGCAGGGTGCCACAGCCTGACTAGGCAGACACTGAAGGTTAATCATCCCAATATATAAACAAGTTGTCATATTAACACAAGCAGCAAGAGCTCTCAGAAACAGTCCTAAATGTCACACCTTCTCCAGAGCGTGCCGGATACCCTATAATTTGGGGGCTACTAAGAGGCTCCCTAGGCAAATGTCGGCAGCGCTGTGCCACAGAATGACACACGCCTGTCCTGTCTCCTGTCTACTTCTGTCATTCATTTGCACGCATGCCTTCTTTGCTCCTTCTTTCCTTTCTCTACCAAACTCACTCACTCCCTTCCTTCCTTCCTTCCTTCCTTCCTTCCTTCCTTCCTTCCTTCCTTCTTTCCTCCCTCCCTCCCTTCCTTTCTTCCTGTACTGGGGATTGAACCCAGGGCATTCTACTTCTGAGCTACACCCCCAGACCTTTACTACTGTTATTATTATTTTGTGGTTTTGGGGATTGAACCCAGGGGAATTCAACCCCCAACTACACACCAGACCATTTTTGTTCCTTCTTCTTCTTATTATTATTATTTTTTTTTTTTTTGCAGTACCGGGGATTGAACCCAGGGGTGTTCTACCTCCGCACTACACCCCCGGCCCTATATTTTTATACTTTATTTTGAAACCGGGTCTCAC
>PVJS01053191.1:0-13318 GCA_004027185.1 Glis glis | reverse complement strand
AGTGCAAACTACCTCAAGAACGTAAAAAAAAAAAAAAAGAAAGATTTAAAAAATATATACCCAAGGGCCCTGCAAGAAAAAAAAAAAGTCAGGCATGCACCCCTGTAATCCCAGTACTTGGGAGGCTGAGACAGGAGGATCGCAGGTTTAAGACCAGCTTCAGTAACATAGTGAGATTCTCAGCAACCTAGTGAGACCCTATTTCAAAATAAAAAGTAAAATAGCCAGGTGTGTTGGCACATGCTTATAATCCCAGTACTTGGGAGGCTGAGACAGGAGGATCCCAGGTTCGTGGCCAGCCTCAGCTACTTAGTGAGGCCCTCTGCAACGTAGTGAGACCCTGTTTCAAAATAAAGAATAAAAAATAGGGCTGGGGGTGTAGCTTGGAGGTAGAATGCCCCTGGGTTCAATCCCCAGTACCAAAAAAAAAAGTTCGAAGCCAGTCTCAGCAACTTAGCGAGACCCTGTTTCGAAATAAAAAATAAAATAGGGCTGGGGTGTAGCTCAGCGCCCCTGGACTCAATCTCTAGTACGACAAAAAGAAAAGACCTTGGTCTTAGGTATACTATGGTCAGAAGCCTCAAGGCTTCACGAGTGTAAGCAACGCCAGCTGAGCCCAGGCGGCGTGCAGAGGGAGGTGGACAGGAATCCAATCATTTTGCATAGTACTTTTTTATCCCCAAATTGGAGGATATTTTATTTAGTAAAATATTTAGTAAATTATTTATTTACTAAATATTATATTTAAATATAATCATTTGTATTTAATATTAAATATAATTACTAAATGTTATATTTAGTAAATTATTAATTTTATTTAGTAATAAATTTTATTTACTACTATCAGTCAAATTAGAGCAAATGATTACTATGAACCAAGGTTCTAAGCACTTCACATGTACTATCTCGTCCCATTTAATCCTTACAATACTATGAAGAAGGTACTGTTACTCCCATTTTATAGATGAGCCCAAGGAGGCTAAAGAACATTCCCAGTGCCACATAAATAGGACATAGGTTTGACCCCAGGCTGTAATCACAGAGAATATTTATCAACAGGTAAGAAAAGCTTAAAAATGCACTGCACCCCTACCGAGAACCAGGGAGGGACTGTGCTGTGGTACTTTTGCTGCGATGATTTGAGGCTGCCTTAATTTCCTGGTATTATTGATGCCATCACTTTCGAGAGAGGCACATGGACCCTGGAATTTATTATTGCCTTGGCATACTTAATATCCTCTGGGTGGAGGCAACGCCATCGTAATGTCCTCCCCTCATGAATTCCCATAAACGAATCTCAAAGAAATAAAATCCAGTCACTGATATCTTTCCACAAAATGAATTTTTATTGTGGTCATACATGATTTCTCGGTACTAGAGAAAATTGCAACGTTGGGACAAACAATTTTGGGATGGCTCTCTAAAGAAACATGGTGCGTTCTCAGAAATGAGCTCCACAGGAATGTGGCTAATGGAAAGAAAGAAGGGCCGAGGGCAGAGAGGAACTGGAGGAGGGTGGCGCGTCCTCATGAGACTGCTCGTTAAACCTCTCTCACTTTGATGACCCTTTCCCAAGAATGATCCCAACGAAAACCATCAGAAACCCAAGTGATTGTGCTGTGAAATACACAAAGGATACACTTATTAATAAAGAAACCACAAGAAAAGTGGGTTGGGAGAGGCTCAGACAGCGTTCTCAGCTCCTCACTGGGCATCTTGGTGCCTGGGCCAGCAGTTCAGGAAGCACTGGGCTACCTGGAGATGGGTTACAAACCCTCCGGTCAGCGGCTAGCGAGGAAGGCTGGCAGCAGCGGGGCAGGAGGGGACGCTGCGCCACTCCCGGCTCTCCAAGCCTCCATCCCTGTCTCCAGCTCATCTATCTCCGGCTGGCTGGCCTGGGGGCGGCGTGAGCGCTCTCCTTGCCTCGGCTGTGCAGTCCAGAAGCCAGAACTTCCTCTAGGAAACTGACAAGAAGACTTGAGGTGACTTCAAGGAAAAGCAAAAGCCCCACCCAAAACAGAATATCCTGCTCATGACGTTGGACGATAGCACAAATAGTATGCAAGAAGTGTACTGGACTGATATTTGGGGGCAGCGTGTAAGTATCAGCTGAGCGCAAAAACATCCATGATTTCCCCATGGTCCTCATTTGGTTTTTCAGATTAAACTTGTAAAGTCTATTAAGATTAATATTTTAACTTTGAAATTTCTAGTTTGGAACCCAGATTTTTTTTTTTGGTGCTGGGGTTTAAACCTAGGGGTATTTTACCTCTGAGCTACACACCCAGCCATTTTTATTTTTTATTTTGAAACAGGGTCTTGCTAATTTGCTGAAGGTCTCAGTAAATTGATGAGGCTGGTTTCGAACCAGTGATCCATCCTCCTGCCTCAGCCTCCCAAGTACTGGGATTATAGGTATGCACCACCACACTCAGCTTGGAATCCAGATTTTTTAAGGATGAGGCTCCTATATTAACTCAGGATCATGTTATATAGCACCTCCTATCCATACTCTTGAAATTGCCTCAGAACTTGTATTGTGCCTCAAGTCTCTTCTTATCCTATCTACTCTCCAAAGAGATACCAAAGTGACTTTTCTAAAATACAGATTATATACTATTACATACATAGTCTTTCCTTGCTCCTTAAAACTTTTTTTTTGTATTACTGGGGGTTGAACCCAGGGGTATGCTACCTCTGAGCTACACCCCCAGCCCTATTTTATTTTTATTTTGAAACAGGGTCTCACTAGGTTGATGAGAGTCTCATTACTTGCTGAGGCTGTCCTGGAACCTGTGATCCTCCTGTCTCAGCCTCCCAAGTACTATGATTACAGGCATGCGCCACCATGCCCAGCTAAAACCTTTCTTTTGCTTACAGAAAAAATGTATATAAAATTCAGAGCCCTTGATACTGTGGTCTGCTAATAACTAATACTCACATTTTATTTATTTTGTTCTGAGAACTGTTCTATATATGTGTATGTGAGCCTTTATGCATGCAGCCCCATGAAATAGATGCTCTTATTATTCTCATTTTGAAAAATAAAGAAACATCCTGGTGTGGTTGTGCATGCCTGTAATCTTAGTACTTGGGAGGCTGAGACAGGAGGATCGCAGGTTGGAGGCTAGCCTCAGCAACTTAGCGAGACCCTTAGCAACTTAGTGAGACCCTATTTCAAAATAAAAATAGGGTTGGGGGTGTAGCTCAGAGGTAGAATGCCCCTGCGCTCAATCCCAAGTAACATACACACACACACACCAAAAAAAAAAAAAAAAGAAAGAAGAAAGAAAGAAAGAAAGAAAGAAAGAAAGAAAGAAAGAAAGAAAGAAAAGTGAAGAAACAAAGCTGTGGAGAGGTTAAGTGACTGGCCAAGGTCTCAGGAGCTAGCAAGCGGCCCCCCGGGCTGCCATGCTTGGCCCACCCTCAGCATCACGCGGCACGGTCTCTCCCTGTCTCCTTCCCTGGCCCACAGAGCAGCCTATGTGCCACCCACGCCAACCTCTCACGGTCCCTCAACACGCCGCAAGCTTCCATATCTTCACACTTTCGCTCTTACTATGCCTGTGTCTGAGATGTAAGGCTAGCCCTTCCTTCTGCTGAACTCTTTTTTATCCCTTAAGGCTAAAGATTAAATGTCTTTTTTTTTTTTTCTCCCTGCAAAGCCTTCTCAGACCCCTCTATTCTGGACTAATCACTCCCATCACTATTATCATTTTGTCACAGTGCTACTTTAGCACTGTATTATTATTATTATTATTATTATTATTATTTTGGCGGTACCGGGGATTTAACCCAGGGGCATTCTACCTCTATGCTATACCCCCAGCCCTATTTTTTTATTCTTTATTTCGAAACAGGGTCTCACTAAGTTGCGGAGGGCCTAAGTAGCTGAGGCTGGCCACGAACCCGGATCCTCTGGTCTCAGCCTCCCAAGTACTGGGATTACAAGCGTGCACCACCATGCTCGGCTATAGCACTGTATTATTAACCAGGTATTGTTGCCAAAGTAGACTGTGGGCTCCTTAGAGTGGGAGCGAGTTTTACTCAGCTTGTTTCTCCAGGGCTTAGCAACGGTGCCCAACAAGCATATGCTGAATCAATGAATTAATTAAAATAGCTACCCTCAAGCCGGCATGGTGGTACACGTCTGTAATCCCAGTACTTGGGAGGCTGAGATCAGAGGATAGCAGGTTCGAGGCCAGCCTCAGCAACTTAGTGAGACCCTGTTTCAAAATAAAAAATATGAATGGGGAGGGAGCTGGGGAATGCCCGCCAAGTGCTGTGTGCATGTATGTCACTATCACTATGATTTACACTATGATGTAAGACCATAATGCACCAATAAAAGTATATAAAAAATAAAAAGGGCTGGGGATGTAGCTAGAGGTAGAACACCCCTGGGTTCAATCATGAGTAGCAAAAAAAAAAAAAAAAGCGTTACCCATTGGCAAGAGAACATTTTCTCTATATAGGGTGATTTGTTATTTGGATGGTATTTATTATTCTACCAGGACTTTCTCAGAAGGAGACAGATCTACAGTAGACAGAGAGTGGGACGAATGGCCAGGTACCTTATTATTACTGACACTGTTTTATACCTGGAAGATTCTGGGCTTGGAGGATTTAAATTCTAACTCTTTTGTAAAAGAGAGAAAAAATAGTGAAGTAGAGGGGAAGGAGTAAGCTAAGTTTATTTATTCCTCTATTGACATGCCAGCACCTCTGCTGGGTGTGGTGGTGCATGCCTATAATCCTGGTATTTGGGAGGTTGAGACAAGAGGATTGTAGGTTCAAGGCCAGCCACAGCAATTTAGCGAGGCCTTCAGCAACTTAGTGAGACCCTGTTTCAAAATAAAAGATAATATAAGGAGCCGGGTGTGGTGGCGCACGCTTGTAATCCCAGTACTTGGGAGGCTGAGACCGGAGGATCTGGGTTCGCAGCCAACCTCAGGTACTTAGTGAAGCCCTCTGCAATTTAGTGAGACCCTGTTTCAAAATAAAGACTAAAAAATAGGGCTAGGGGTATAGCTTGGAGGTAGAATGCCCCTGGGTTCAATCTCCGGTAACGCAAAAAAAAAAAAAAAATATATATATATAGGGCTAGAGGTGTAGCTTGGTGGTAGAATGCCCTTGGGTTCAATACTCAGTAACACACACACACACACACACACACCTCTGTGTCAGGCCTGGCCTTTTGGCCAGTTGGAATGAAAACACATGAAGGTCAGAAAACAAGTGTTAGGGAATGAGGTAGCACTGCTGTTTTGAAAGATAACGTCACAAATCTTTGATTAGTGCCTTCTAGTAAGAATGAGACAAATGTGCTGGGAAGCCCTGTAGGAATTTATCAGGTGATAAATTTCTGCTACAAAGGAAAAAATAACTTTGCTAAAATTAAACTTACAGATCCTCTTCTGTATATCAACAAGACCCCACACACATTCCTGACTGCAAGGAGAAAACACTGTATTTGCCAAACCTAATTTTGTTTCCTAGGGCCATTGTGACTTAAAAAAAAATACATCTATTTGGGGACTTTGGTGAGTCACTGCACAGAATGCTTAAAAATGATGGGCAGTGAACATATCGGTAGCTGCACCCTAAATTTAGTCTATGTTTCAAAACAAAACAAAGGACTGCTTTTTCTTCTCTAGATTTGTTTTAAATTGATCTCACTTAAAAGCAAACTCAAAAATTCCCTTCTCCTGTGATACTGTAATCCAGTTCAGTTAGGTTCAATTTAACACAAGCGTGAATAGGCATTGAACTAGGAGTATGAATGAACACCTGTTATGATTCCTGGCCTAAGGAGCCCTCCTCAGAGACAGGTACCCAGTCCCAACTCTGCACGAACACGGTGTGGTTGGGGACAGCTCCAGGAGCTGACCGAGGGGGCTAGCTCCACTGCTCTTCTCACTTTAGCTGCCATCAAGGGTGGGTGGCAAAGAGCAGACCCCCCTCCCGAGTTTAAAAAGTCAATTTCAAAAAATCTTAAAGGAGCCAGGCGTGGTGGTGCATGCTTGTAATCCCAGTACCTGGGAGGCTGAGACAGGAGGATCGCAGGTTCGAGGACAGTCTCAGCAAGTAGTGAGACTCTCATCAACCTCGTGAGACCCTGTTTCAAAATAAAAATAAAATAGGGTTGGGGGTATAGCTTGGAGATAGAATGCCCCTGGGTTCAATCCCCAGTGCCACACACACACATACATACAAAAGGTTTTGAAGGCCTCACTGAGAAATTGGCATTTGAGTCAAGACCTGATGAGGTGACAAAGCATTTATTTTATTTATCTGGGGGAGGAGCCTGTGCAGGAACCAAGGAACCAAGGCCTGGTATATTTATGGAACAGAAAGGAGGCTGGTGTGGCTGAAGTGAACAAGGCGTGTGGTACTAAGAGGTGAGATCAGAGACACTAAGGGCGGAGATGGAGGGGAGTATGAGGATGAGGTCATGTAAGGCTGGTCATTAGAAGGATCTGGGTCTTTACCTTGGGTAAGAGGAGGGAAGTTGAGTTGGGCGTGCTGGCACATGCCTATAATCCCAGTACTTGGGAGGCTGAGACAGGAGGATGGGAGGTTCCAGGACAGCCTCAGCCATTTAGGGAGAACTTCAGCAACTTTGCAAGATTCTATTTCAAAATAAGAAAAAAAAAATGCCCCTGGGTTCAAGGTTCAATCCCCAGTACCACCAAAAAAAAAAAAAAAAAAAAAAAAAAAAAAAAAAAAGGTGAGGGATGCGTGGAGGGTTTTACATAGCACAATACATCTTAAATTACACATTTTCACAGCTGTACTGAGAAGAGATTTGGGGGACCGAGGGAGAGCAGTTATAATAATCCCAGTGGGAAATGATGATGCTGTGAACCCGGGCAGTGGAAGGGAGAGGGCATCAGATTCTGGACCTATTTTGAAGTTAAGGTTCATAGACTTACTGATAAATCAGGATGTAGATATGAGATAAGGAATCGAGAAAACACCCAGGTTTTTGACCTACATAACTCAAAGAATGGAAGTGCCACTACCTGTGTTGGGCGGTATGAGGACGGCTGTGTTTAGCAAGAAAGATCAAAGTTCTTTTGCACGCTAGGGCTTGCTAGGCAGACACTGCCAGTGAGCTTCACCCTCAGCCCTGCAAGTTTGTTTTCGATCATGTTAAGTAGGGGTGTTTATTAGACATTCAAGGAGAAATGTCAAGGAGACAGTCGGATATACAAGTCTGGAGCTTGGGGGAGAAGTTTTCAATGGGGCCATATTTTACTTAGCAGTGTATTTGTCAAGGCCTGGAGATATTTGTACTTGTCATAACTGGTGGAGAGCTGCTGGCCTCTAGTGGGTAGAAGCCAGGGATATCGCTGAAAATCCTATAAGCAAAGGATAGTCCACCACAACAAAGATTATCTGGCCCAAAATACCAGTAGTGTTAAGGTTAAGAAACTCTGGACTAGAGATATAAATTTGGGCGTCAGCAGTAGAGAGAGAGAGAGAGAGAGAGAGAGAATTTAAAGCCAGGATATCAGATGAGATTGCCAAGGGAGTGGGTGTGCAGATGAAGAGAGATGGTCTAAGGACCAAGTCCCAGAGATTCCAAAAATAGAAGAAACCAGCAAAAGAGCCAGAGAAAGCACGACACTGAGGTCGGAGGGACAGGAGAACTTGGTTCCTAGAAGCCAAGTGAAAAAATGTTTCAGAGGCTTGGGATGCAGCTCAGTGGTAGAGTGCTTCCTAACATGTGTGAGACCCTGCGGGCCATCCCCAGCACCAGACAAGAGCAATTTGGGGGAGTAAGTGCGGTAAAAGCCCGAATGGAGTGGTTTAGGAGAATATGTGGGTTTAAGAGAATATATGAAGGGAAGAGTTAGAGACAGTGAGCGTAAACAACTCTTGGAGAATTTTGCTATAAAGGAGAACAGAGGGGCTGGGGCCATAGCTTGTTTGTAGACCATAGAGCATGTGTTCAGCATGCACAAACTCTACCAAAAAAAAAAAAAAAAGGAACCCCCTCCCCCAAAGCTGGCTATCTCCCTCTCTTCTTGTAGTATTGGGGCTGGAACCCAGAGGCATTCTACCTCTGAGCTACACCCCCAGTCCTATTTTATTTTTTATTTTGAAACAAGGGCTCTGTAGGTTAATTGTGCATTGGCCTGGAACCTATGATCCTACTGTCTCAGCCTTCCAAGTACTGGAATTACAGGTGTGTACCATTGTGCCTGGCCATGAGTAAGTTCCTTTACGGAGGGCCTCACTAAGGAGGGAGGGAGGGAGGGAGGGAGAGAGAGAGAGAGAGAGAGAGAGCTGAGGCTGGCCGCGAACCCGGATCCTCCGGTCTCTGCCTCCCAAAGTACTGGGATTACAAGCGTGCGCCACCACGCCCGGCTTAATACTTTCTTATGAATGATAGAATTGCTTGTTAAAAAATAACAAAATTACAAGCGTGGTGGCGCACGCTTGTAATCCCAGTACTTGGGAGGCGGAGACCGGAGAATCCGGGTTCACGGCCAGCCTCAGCTAATTAGTGAGGCCCTCCGCAACTTCGTGAGATCCGGTTTCAAAATAAAGGATAAAAAATAGGGTTGGGGGTGTAGCTCGGAGGTAGAACGCCCCTGGGTTCAATGCCCGGTACCACACACACACACACAAAATATAGCTATAGCCGGGCATGGTGGCACATACCTGTAATCCCAGTATTTGGGAGGCTGAGATAGGAGGATCGTAGGTTTGAGGCCAGCCTTAGCAACTTAGTGAGGCCCTGTTTCAAAATAAAAAATAAAATAGGGCTGGGGTGTAGCTCAGAGGTAGACTGCCTCTAGGTTCAACCTTCAATATAATAAATAAATAAATGAAGGAATGAATAAATAGCTATAGCTAGGTGAGGTGGTACACACATGTAAAACCAATACTTAGGAGCTTAGACAGGAGGATCTCAGGTTCAGGGCCAGCCGCAGCAATTTAGCAAGACTCTCAGCAACTTAGAGAGACCCTGTTTTTAAAAAAAAAGCCAGATGTGGTGATGCACACCTGCAATACCAGTACTTAGGAGACTGAGACAGGAGTACTGCAGGTTCAAGTATAGCCTCAGCAAGTAGTGAGACTCTCATCAACCTAGTTAGACCCTGTTTCAAAATAAAAATAAGATAGGGCTGTGGGTATGGTTTGGAGATAGAATGCCCTTGGGTTCGATCCCCAGTACCACAAAAAATAAATAAGTAAAAAGGACTGCGGGTATAGCTCAGAGGTACAATACAAAAAACACAAAACAACCAACATATTCCTTTCCAAGTCCCCCACTATTACTGAACACCTGACTTATGAAAAAAGAAAAAGACCAACCAAAATGAAACAGGGAAGCAAACAGGAGCCCTTGGCCCTATTTCTTCTTCCATTGGGAAGAAGCGGGACAGAAGAGCAAAGAGTGGGATTGTGTGCACCCAGCACTGCACATTTACCACTCATTGAGATATCACGAGAAAAGAAAGGAAGAAATTACCCTCAGACTCCACAGGGCAAGAGACACAGTCCTCAGGGACAGAAGTGCCTGTCACATCAGTCACTCAGAGGTCTGTGAGTAGGTTATCGTCTGAGAATAAAAGGAGCTGAAGATGGGCTTTCTCACCACTGGGAATTTTCAAGACCACGTCAATTTGTCAGAGCAACCACAACTAGAGGAGGAGAATTGTGGCCACTATTAAAAAAATACATGAAACAAAGCCCCAGATAACCCAGCAGAAGCCACTGAAGAGGCTTACGATGCTTTGCAAGTCTTTCATTACAGTGGTGCTAAGGCTGGGGCCTAAAAGTGGAAATTTTAAGTGAGCGCAAATGAAAATGGAAGTACAAAAAATGCTTCTCGTCACAGACCACAGAGGTCATCTGGGCGACCTTCTTATAAATGTATCACTGCCTTGGTATATTTGCACTTGGGATAATAATATAATTCTGCCCCTGAATAACATTAAAAAAAGTTTTTTTTTTTGGTACTAGGGATTGAACCCAGGGGCATTCTATATCCGAGCTACACTCCCAGCCCTTTTTTTTTTTCTTGCGGTACCAGGGATTGAACCCAGGGGCATTCTACCTCTGAGCTACACCCCCAGCCCTATTTTTTATTCTTTATTTTGAAACAGGGTCTCACTAAGTTGCAGAGAGCCTCACTAAGTTGCTGAGGCTGGCCGTGAACCCGGATCCTCCAGTCTCAGCCTCCCAAGTACTGGGATTACAAGTGTGCGCCACTACACCCCGGCATTAGGTTTATTTTTAAGAATCATCAGCAGCTAACATCAGGGTTGGCAAAGGTATGGTGTGAAAGTATAAACACACTTTTAGGTATTTATACTACAAAGGTATAATAATAAAAATTTTCTGGCTGGCAATTTAGTAATTTAGCATCTTAAAAATGCTTATATCAGCTGGGCATGGTGGGGCATGCTTGTAATCCCAGTACTTGGGAGGCTGAGACAGGAGGATTGAAGGTTGTGGCCAGCTTCAGCAACTTAGTGAGGCCATCTGCAACTTAGTGAGACCCTGTTTCAAAATAAAAGAATAAAATAGGGCTTGAGGTGTAGCTGGGAGGTAGAATGCCCCTGGGTTCCATCCCCAGTACCACACACACACACAAATGCTTACATCCTTTTATGCAGTAATTTCAGCATAACCTTGCTAGCACACAAACTTTAGCTTGAATTCTAGCTTTTGGCTCCCTAGCTATATGATCTAAGGCAAATTAATATCTCCATGTTCTAGTTTTTCATTTGAAAATTGAGATAATAATCTTACCTCGTAGAGCATGAAGATTAAATCAGATAATATATGTAGTGAAGTACGCAGACTGTCTGGCATATAGTATATGCTCAATGTTATTTATTTGTTTATTTTGTGATACTGGGTATTGAACTGGGACTTCATGATTCCTAGACAAGTGCTCTATCACTGAGCTACATCCCCAACCCTCAATGTTATCTTAAGTGAACAACTGGACAAGTGTATAAAAATGTATATAATTTTTAAACAGTACATACTATAGTTTCTTATTTCAAGATTCAATAAAAATGTATATAAAATGACATTTACTATAACACTCTTTATACAAATGAAAAATTACAAAGAATATCAAATAATATTTGTTTTGTTCACCACTTTATGTCCAGTATCAGGTGCATAATAAGTATTTGTTGAATGAATAAAAAAACCCTCGGGACTGGTTAAATAAATTGTGGCACAATCAAACAACAGAATGTGATTCAGTTATTGAAAAATGACATATATAAGTATTGTCATTGAAAGCACATGTAAGTATATTTCCTTTTATTAAAAATATGTGTATACATTCATAGAAAAAGTCTAAAGAGTATGCATCCAGATGCCGAGAACATTTCCTATGGTGGGATGGTGGCAGTATAGATATTTTCTTCTTTTTGCTTAGCTGCATTTTTTTCCTACAAGGGTTATATATTGATTTTGCAATGAAAATCTGTTTTTAATTTAAAAATATGTTATAGTACATAGATAATTGGAATCAGGGGACATACTTAGATTTGAGTCCTTGGTTACATTCAACTTTAAAAGAAGGATCTTACTTGAGTTATTCATTTATATATTTATTTCCCATTACACATTAAGATCCTATAGATCTTCATCTTTCTAGCACCTTGAATAGAATCTTACACAGAATCAGCCCTCAATAAATGCTTGTCAGCCACAGGTGATACACTCCATCAGGGCTTTTGCAATGGTGCCTAACATTTTGGTCACAGGAGGAAAATAAACTCCCAAAGAAAATCTCTACAAAGAAGATAATGGTTCCAGCAACTTCAAAACTCATCTTGAATTGCCCAGGAGTGAAGAAGACTGCTCTCTGGATTCCTTTCTCTTTGAAATGCAAATTCTGTCATAGTATCCTAATTTTTCTGTAAATAATTCAGAGATCGAACCAACTTGTGGTTACAGGAGAAGATCCAAGTTTCTAGTGTTACTTGTTTAGGTAGAAATCTATAAAGTACCTGTTGATAACATGAATCGGCCCCTTCCTGCTTCAAATGTGCTCACCTAAGTTTTCTAAGCTCTTCACTGTATTCTCTACAAACAGTATTACTGCCACTGATTTCCTCTGTCATGGTTAAATTATTACAGACACTCAGGCATCATTTCAGATAGTGATGAAGCTAACAGCTGCCACTAATTAATCAAGTTAATCATTTTTATTCAAAGAGCAACACCATCATTTAAATCTCATTCTTAATCATCATCGGGTGACAAACATCTTAGAGCTAAATGATTCCTCACTTTTGTGTTATTCCCCCCCTTTGGTTTACAATATTTTTTAGTAGGCAGACAGCTTCATATTTTCTCCATTTGGTAAAAACATATTCTGCCTACCTTATAAGTGACATTTAAAGCAAGGGATTAAAAAAAATCATAGCTAGGTAAATCTTCCTAAAATATTATTTCACTGAGGGCTCAGGTGCCCAGATCAGAAATGGACTGTGTTCAATTCCAGCCTTACCACTTGTTAGTTTTGGGATTTGGGGCAAGGTATTTAACCTCTTTAATATCCCAAATTCCTCACCTGAAAAATGAGGTTGATGATAATAATAAAACTATCTACCTCATTGGGTTATTATGACAATTAAACAAAATTGAATGGGTAAAAGCCGGATGCTATGATGCACACCTGTAGTCACAATACTTGGGAGACTGAGACAGGAGGATTGAAGATTTGAGATCAGCCTCAGCAATTTAGTGAGAACCTGTTTAGAAATAAAAAATAAAAAGGGCTAGGGGAGTAGTTAAGAGGTACAATGCTGCTTGGCTCAATTCCCAGCACCAAAAAAAAAAAAAAAGAATGGGTGAAGAAAGCATTGTGAGCTGCATATGTCATTTTAAATGTTCTAGTAGCCACATTAAAAAAGTAAAATGAAGCCAGGCATGATGGCGCATGCCTGTAATCCTAATACTTGGGAGGCTGAGACATGAGGATCTCAGGTTCAAGGCCAGCCTCAGCAACTTAGTGAGACCTCAGTAACTTAGAGAGACCCTGTTTCAAAATGAAAAAGAAGGGCTGGGGGTATATGCGCTTGGGTTCCGTCCCCAGTACCACACACACACACACACAAAAAAAAAGAGGCCAGGCGTGGTGGTGCATGCTTGTAATCCCAGGACTTGGGAGGCTGAGACAGGAGGATCGGATCGCAAGTTTGAGGACAGCCTCAGCAAGTAGTGAGACTCTCAGCAACCTAGGGAGACCCTGTTTCAAAAAAAAATTAAAAAATAGGACTGGGGGGTGTAGCTAGGAGGTTGAATGCCCCTGGGCTCAATCCCCCAG
>PVJS01053190.1:0-13370 GCA_004027185.1 Glis glis | reverse complement strand
CCCTATTTTTTATACTTTATTTTGAAACCGGGTCTCACGAAGTTGCGGAGGGCCTCACTAAGTAGAGAGAGAGACAGAGACAGAGAGAGAGAGACAGGGAGGGAGAGAGAGAACGCTCGCACGTGTGCACGCATGCGCGAGCTGAGGCTGGCCGCGAACCCGGATCCTCAGGTCTCCGCCTCCCAAAGTACTGGGATTACAAGCGTGCGCCACCACGCCCGGCTCCTATTTTTATTTTTAAACAGGGTCTCACTAGGTTGATGAGTCTCACTACTTGCTGAGGCTGTCCTTGAGTGTGTGATCCTCCTGTCTCAGCCTCCCAAGTACTGGGATTACAGGTGTGTGCCACCACACCCAGCAGTAGATGTAATTTTAACATCTAAATTATGCCCTGGGTTCTGCAGAGGGAAGCTCAGGTTTTGGTCCTGGCTCTGCCACCAGTTTCCTTGAGTAACTTTGTTCTCGAGAGAGAATTTTGCACAATAAAAGAGCACAAGCTTGGAATCTCCTGTGAGCCTTTGAGCAAATTACCTCTTTAAGGTTGAATTTTCTCATTTGTCAATGGAGATCATATAAACCACACGTCTGTAATTCCAGTACGTGGGAAGCTGAGACAGGAGGATCACAGGTTCAAGGCCAGGCTCAGCAATTTAGCGAGGCCCTCCGCAACTTAGTGAGACCCTGTTTCAAAAAAATAAAAAAATAGTCAGATGTGGCGGCACATGCCTGTAATCCCAGTACTTGGAGGCGGACACAGGAAGATCGCAGGTTCCAAGACAGCCTCAGCAAGTAGTGAGACTTTCATCAACCTAGCGAGAGCCTGTTTCCAAAAAACAAACAAACAAACAAAAATTAAGCTGGGGAGGTAGCTAGGAGGTAGAATGCCCCTGGGTTCAATCCCCAGTACAAACAAACAAATAAATAAATGTAAAATTATCCTGAGGGCCAAACAAGATACTTCCACTGATTGGACTTGGCCCTGGGCTACTAAATTTCCACCCAGGTACCAGTTGTCAGTAATGCTAGGCCACCTTTACTGTTCAACTTATCAGTTTACCTCCCTGAACTTCATTTAGCTCATCTGTAAAATGGGCCGTCATCCTCGTTGAGCAGCTAGAATGAACCCAAGCGTGTAAACCGCTGAGCATACCTGGCGCATAGTAGGCACAACACACAACGAACGGCGGCGGCCGCTCGGGTGCCTGTGGATTGGGGCGGTATGTATTCAAGTACAGGAGATCGGGAAGGTGACGCAGAAAAGACCGCCGAGGAAAAACGAGGGGAGAGGTAAGGAGGCGGCAGGGTCCGCCCTCCAGGCGGGGCGCCAGCGAGAGGCCCAGCCGGGCGGGCGCGCACGTGGCCTGTTTCGGGCGGAGCGGACGCGCTGGGCCGCGGCGGAGGCCGACGAGGCGGCTCGGGGGACGCCGGGAGGTAGGCTGGACCCGGCTGCGAGGCTCGCGCGCGGGCCGGGCGGCTGCAGGTCTTAGCCTCCGGGAGGCTGCAGCGCCGGGCTGGTCGCCGCGGTCCCCGCGGATCGGGCCGGATGCCTGGGTCCTCTGGGCTCCTCCCCTAGGGGCGGGGTTCGGACCAAAGAACGGCGGCTCCTGGGGCCCCGCCCCCGCCCGCCCCGCCCCGCCCCCGGAGCCGCGGCCTCGCAGGGTGTCCGACCGCCCCGCGCCCAGGCCTGGGGCCGCGCGAGCGCCGAACCTCGGCTCGGTGAGTGCGCACCTCTCCCCAGGGTCTCCGCCCCATCCCGCCTCCAGCCCTGGCCCCAGCGCTCCGGGTCGCCGACCCAGCCTTTGGGGAGTGACTCAGCGCGGGGAGGGTGGCGACTGGCGGGGGCTGAAGATTCCAAGTGTTCAGGGCCTTGAATGCCGGGATGAGTGGGGTGAACGGGTGTCTCCGGAGCTGGTCCCTGGGCAGTGCTGGAGCGTGGGCCGGGCTGGGGTGGACGGGAGAGGGCCGGAGTCGGAGACCGGGGCAGGGCCGGAGAAGCCAGCGGCTGCACCGCCTTGCCTGGGCCAGGGCCATGGTGTGTGGGGGGGCGGGTCCTGAGCCTCTGACCCAGCTCCCCGCCTCAGGACACCAAGATGCCTGGCGAACAGCAGGCAGAGGAGGAGGAGGAGGAAGAGATGCAGGAGGAGATGGTGCTGCTGGTGAAGGGTGAGGAAGAGGAGGGTGAGGAGAAGTATGAGGTGGTGAAACTCAAGATCCCCGTGGACAACAAGGAGGTACGTGTCGCACACACTCTGGGGTCCACTGTCCCCAAACCTTTTCCAGGCTCAGCCTCCCTCCGGCAGAAACCAGAGATCCTGCCCCTACTTTCCCTTGAATCTCAGACCCAGAATCTTGGGGTTGGCCTGTCCTGCCTGCTGCCAAGGCTTCCATCGTACAGATGTCTCCCCTCCGTGTGTGCCAGGCTCCATGCCGGGTGCTGGATAACCCTCCCCTCTGATCCCTAAGGAGCTTGGTGTCTGGCAGGGTGAGACTGACAGTAACCATGCAGTAGCAATCCTGTGTGAGGGGTGCAGGCACACGGGGGTGGGGAAGCCCTACTAATTCAGACTCCGGGTGGGGGCATACAGGCGAGGCCGCAGTAACAACAGCTAACTCTTGCACAGCGTTGACTGTGCCAGACTCTATTTATATAGTGTCTATTCCATTCTACAGGTGAGGAAACTGAGGCCCAGGACAGTTTGATAACTGGTCATGGTCTCAAAGTTAGAAAAGGGCCAGGCACGGTGGCACATGTCTGTAATCCAAATAGTTGGGAGGCTGAGACAGGAGAATTGCAGGTTTGAGACCAGTCTCAGCAATGTAGTGAGACTCAGCAACCTAGCAAGACTTTTTTTTTTTTTTTTTGCGGTACCGGGGATGGAACCCAGGGACGTTCTACCTCCGAGCTACACCCCCAGCCCTATTTTTTATACTTTATTTTGAAACAGGGTATCACAAAGTTGCAGAGGGCCTCACTAAGTAGCTGAGGCTGGCCACAAACCGAGATCCTCCGGTCTCCGCCTCCCAAGTACTAGGATTACAAGCATGCGCCATCACTCCCGGCCCACCTAGCAAGACTTTCAAAACAAAAAAATAAAAGGCTGGGGGTGTGGTTTGGAGGTAGAATGATCCTGGGTTCAATCCCCAGTACCAAAAAAAAAAAAAAAAAGGCTTATCTGAGACCAGTAGGAATCTGAGGGCTGAAGGGGGATAACTGTGCCCAGGCAGAGAGAATGGCCCTTTTAGGGGCGTAGAGGAATGAGTGGGACTCTGCGAGCAGTGTAGGCAGGTGGTCCAGTAACACCGTAGCATGGATGAGAGTAGGTTCGTCGGCAGGCCACCTAGCCAGTCTGGGTTTTATCCTGAGGGTATCTGAAGGTTTTAAGGACATCACAGTGAGTTAGAATTCCCCATTCAAGACTTTAACTGCCACTGGATATGTTTCCATTTCCCAGAGTTGCACAGGACTCTGGCTGCCCCTAGTCTTTAGTTCTGAGTCCAGCTGGAGGGCTTCTGCTCTGCCAGGTTCAGGGCTCAGTTCCTAGGGAAAGAAGCTTTTGCTGCCCCCTAGTGGGTAAGGAGGGTATTAGGGCGGGGGCTGGCTCCTTAGGCCTCTTCCAGTCTAAACGCTCTAGTTGTGCTTTCCTGGGCCTCCTTAGCCCATCATGCTAGCTCAGCCTGCCTATAAGTTAAGTACACAGACTCCTGAGCTTAGGTGGATTTCCAACTCTAGCACTTACCTACTGTCTGGCCTTGGGCAAGTTTCTTAACCTCTTTGTGCCTCTCTCTTTCTTGGAGTTGTGAGGATTGAATGAATGAATATATGTAAAAATTAAAACTGTCTAGCACATAATAAACATGTAAGTAGTTACTATTATTAATTAATCTTCTCACCAAAGCTCATGACCCTGGGCTAAGTCATCCATCTGGAAATTTTCCAACTCTTTTTTTTAATCAAAGGCTTTTCTGAGCTGAACCCTGAGGACGGGATGAATGGGAGAAATGAACATGGAGTCCTGAGGGCAAAGGGCCCCAGGCAGTGGGGAAGACTTCCCAGAGATAATGGTTGGTGGGGCCTGGAAGGCTTAGTGAAGGGCTGACAACCCTCCAAGAGGAGGAAACTGCAAAAGTGAAGGCTCAGAGGAGGTGAGACTAGAAAGGTAGGTAGGGCTAGAGCGTGAAAGGCCTTCAGACCATCCGGGCTAGCAACTTGGAGATACTGTGCTGGGTCATGTGGGGCCATTAGAAGCCTTAAATCAGGGGAGGGACATGATTGGATTTTCTATTCAGAAGAATCATTGGCTGCTATGGGACATCAGACCAGGTAACAACGGTGGCCTGCTCTAAAGTAGTAGCAGGGGAGAAGGGTATATTTGAGAATCCCCACTGGACTAGCTGGAGCTGAGGGGTGGAGGGAGGGTTTGGATGAAAGTCATGATGTAAAAAGTCATGCAAGTAGTCACATCCTAGCTCTGCCATTTCCCAGCTTTGCCTCAGCTTCCTCATCTGTAAAATGGGATAATGATATAAGATCCTTGAATGCCGGTTTGAGAAGTGTCATCTGGGTAAGTGGATTTGGAGGAGGATGTTGGGATTAGGTTTACACACATCACGTGAACATTTAACACTCTGCCCACAAGATAGCTCCAATGGCTTGCTGTGTGGCTTCCCTGAGCCTCATTTCTCTATAAATTAGCCATCTCAGCGGGGCATGGTGGCACATACTTGTAATCTCAATACTTGGGAGGTTGAGACAGGAGGATCGCAGGTTCGAAGACAGCCTCAGCAATGTAGCAAAACTCTCAGCAACTTAGTGAGACCCTGTTTCAAAATAAAAAATGCCTGGGGGTATACCTCAGAGGTAGAATGTTCCTGGGTTCAATCTTCAGTAACACACACACACTCCAATCTCTTTTAGGAGAGAAAAGATTTTTATCACTTTTGTCAACCTAGTGAGACCTTGTTTCAAAATAAAAACAGAGCTGGGAGTGTAGCTCAGAGGTACAATGCCCCTGGGTTCAAACCACAGTATAAAAAAAAAAAAAAAGAGAAGGTTTACTCAGAAGGCTCTATGCACATCTGCGCCTGTCTTTCCTTGGCTTGAAAATAGCTTTCCCTGTCTCTAGTATGAAGTCTCAGTTCCTAAGGCTGGCATTCAAAGCTCTTCACCATTTGACCTCACGTCATTCTGGCTTTATCTCTTAACTCTTCAATGCCCATCCCATGCCCAGCTTCAAACAGACCTGACCCTTTCTCACTTCTGAGGTTTTGCTCATATAGTCTCAGCCTGTAAAGTTTTTCACCTTTTCCACCTGCTCTCTCCAGGAGTAACTCTTCTCTTTTCTAGTCCGTCCGTCCGTCCTTCCTTCCTTCCTTCCTTCCTTCCCTCCCTCCCTCCTTTTCTTTCTTCTTATTTATTTTTTGAGATGGGGCGCTCACGCTATGTGCCCAGGCTGGCCTTGCTTGAGTTTGCAAACCTCCTGCCTCAGCCTCCCAAGTAGCTGGGATGACAGGTGTGCATCACCATGCCTGGAAGGTTGCTTAATGTTTAACATGCATAGAAATCACCTGGGCATCTCGTTAAAATGAAAATCTTTTGTTTTTGTGGTGCTGGGGATCGAACTCAGGGCCTTACGGGTGCCAGGAAAGCACTCTACCACTGAGCTACACCCCCAGCCTAAAATGAAGATTTTGTTTAGTAAATCTGGAGTGGGCTTGAGATTCAGCATTTCTCACAAGTTCCCAGTGATGTCCATGTAGCTGGTCTGTGGGCCATACTTCCTCTAGCAAGAAACTAGAGGATAGGGGTTGTGTTTTGTACTTTGTACCAAAAGAAGGGAGATTCTGAGTATTAAAGGGTCCAGGAGAGGGAGACAAGCTATGTAGGTGACTTCAGACATTTTAGTCAATGAAATTAGAATTGCATCATAGTTAAGAGAATGGGTGTTTTGGACAATGATAGACTTTCCAGTTCAAACCCTGTGTGGCCTTGGGTGGTCAGTTAACTACTGAGTCTTATTTCCTTAATTATAAAACAGGGCTACGCCGGGCATGGTGGCACACACTTGTAATCCCAGTACTTGGGAGGCGGAGACTGGAGGATCCTGGTTCGCGGCCAGCCTCAGCTACTTAGTGAGGCCCTCCGCAACTTCGTGAGACCCGGTTTCAAAATAAAGTACAAAAAATAGGGCTGGGGGGTGTAGCTCGGAGGTAGAACGCCCCTGGGTTCAATCCCCGGTACCGCATAAATAAATAAATAAATAAATAAATAAATAAATAAATAAACAAGGCTAAGATACCTAACTCAAAGGGTTGTGGGAATTTGAAATGAGAACATGGAGGGCTGAAGATGTAGCTTAGTGGTAGAGGATTTTGCCTAGTATGCACAAGGCCCAGGGTTCCATTGTAGCACCGCAAAAAAGAAAAAGCATAATCTACATAAGGTACTTTTTAAAAACATGAGAACATGGGTAAAATGCATTTGTAGCACAATTTCTGGCACATAGTGATTGCTTAATAAATGGTATTTGTAACAACTGAGGAGGAAACTGGAATGTTTACCCTGGTTAAAAGGATATTTAGGAGCCGAGCTAGTGGCACACACTTGTAATCCTAGTACTTGGGAGGCTGAGACCGGAGGATCCGGGTTCGCGGCCAGCCTCAGCTACTTAGTGAGGCCCTCTGCAACTTAGTGAGACTCTGTGTCAAAATAAAGAATAAAAGATAGGGCTGAGGGTGTAGCTGGGAGGTAGAATGCCCCTGGGTTCAATCCCCGGTACCAGAAAAAAAAAAAAGATATTTAGGGGATCTCACCAATCTAGTGAGACACTGTCACTCATGTTGTTTGCTCGCTTGCTTGCTTCCTTCCTTCCTTCCTTCCTTTCTTCCTTTCTTCCTTCTTCCTTCTTTTTTCTTTCTTTTTGTGGCACTGGGGATTGAACCCATGGGCATTCTCCCTCCTAGCTACACCCCCAGCCCTATTTTTATTTTTATTTTGAAAAAGTGTCTCCCTAGGTCGATGAGAGTCTCACCACTTGCTGAGACTGTCCTCAAACTTGCGATCCTCCTGTCTTAGCCTCCCAAGTACTGAGATTACAGGCATGTACCACCACGCCTGGCTACTTTATTTATTTATTTGAGGTACTGGGGATAGAACCCAGGGGCATTCTACCTCCCAGCTACACCCACAGCCCTATTTTTTATTCTTTATTTTGAAACAAGGTCTCACTAAATTGTGGAGGGGCTCATTAAGTAGCTGAGGCTGGCTGCGAACCTGCGATCCTCCTGTCTCAGCCTCCCAAGTACTGGGATTACAAGCATGCGCCACCACACCTGGCTTACATTATTTATTATTTTTTGGTACTGGGGATTGAACCCAGGGCATTCTGCCTCCGAGCTACACCCCCAGCCCTATTTTTTATTCTTTACTTTGAAACAGGGTCTCACTAAGTTGTTGAGGCTGACCTCAAACCTGCTAACCTCCTGTCTCAGCCTCCCAAATACTGGGATTATAGGTGTGCACCACCGCGCTGAGCTAAATTGGGAAGTTTTGATCACACTCTGCCAACTCAGCCTTCCTTGGGACACTGAGGCAAGGGAAGGGAATGACTTGCCCAGGGTGTTGATGAGCTGGATTTAGCCCCTTACCAAGGCCATTCTCCAGGTGCTGAAGACCCCCCTGCCTCCTGGGCTAAGACAATGAGGATGCTGGTGGGAAGAATTCCTTTTTCATAAGTCAGTGAAGCCAGTCTGAGGAAGTCCTCATGCTGGCCAAAGTCACCTTAAAGAAGTGCTAAGGCAAAAAGGGGCAGAAAAATGTAGATATTGGCATATTGAAATAAACCTGGTAGGACTGGGCCACGCATGCCTGTAATCTCAGTATTTGGGAAGCTGAGACAGGAGGATCGCAGGTTCAAGGACAGCCTCAGCAAATTAGCAAGACTCTCAGCAACCTAGTGAGACCCTGTTTCAAACGAAAAGTAAATAGGGCTGGTGGTATCTCAGAGGTAGAATGTCCCCCTGGATTCAATCTCCAGTACCGAAAAGAAAAGAAATAAACCCATCAATTGTCAAAACCAGGGCAAGACTGGAAGGTGTGACCTTGAATTCAGACTGGGCCAGAGCTGCTGTGGGGTTTCTTGATTTAAAGTATCAAATTGTATTTTAACCTTGAATCTCTCTTGGAGAAGCCAGGGACTTGGAGTCCAGCCTCTGTCTTGGTTGTGGGAGTTCAAGGCAGAGCGTAGCCTCCTGGGGGAGAGTGAGCCTGCAGTCAGACCCGACTATTGGCTTGGGAATTTAGTCTCCCTGAGCCTTGGAGTTCTCTGCTATTAAAAGAAGCAACAGCTGACTTAAGGGGGCAACAGGAAGATTTAATATAATAATGTATATAAAGTAGTGTCATCAAAGCTTAACACTGTGATGTTGGTTACAGTAGTTCCCCCTTATCTTTGGGAAATTTATTCTAAGACCCTCCCCCAGTGGATGCCTGAAAACTTGGATAGTACTAAACCTTCCCTATATGTACTGTGTTTTTTCCTCTATACACATACCTATGATAACATTTAATTAGGTACAGTAAGAGATGAACAACAATAACTAATAATAAAATAGAACACTTATAACAATATGCTGTAATAAAAGTTATTTACCACTTAAGATTTCTGGAAATTTCCATTTAATATTTTTGGGCCAGGGTTGCTAGCTGGTAATGGAAACTGGAGAAAGTGAAACCATGGCTGGGGGTTATTGTATCATCGTCGTCATCCTCTTATAATATATAGTTTAAACCAGAGTTCCCTTGACCAGTCGTTCAATATCCCAAATTGTCCTTTTTTTCCAGTTTGAATTCAAAGCCACTCTCTTTTTACAAAGGATCTTGAAGGCTTAGGAAGTTGCCCTCTTGCAGGTTTAGAAAGAAAGAGCCCTACTGTTCTCTAGCTGTTACCCTCTCTCCATCTGTTTCCTCATCTTTTGTGTGTGTGTGTGCAGTACTGGGGTTTGAACCTGGGGCTTCTACCTGCAAGCTACACCCCCAGCTCTTTTTTTTATTTTGAAACAGGGTCTCACTAGGTTACTGATAGTCTCGATAAATTGCCAAGGCTGGTCATGAACTTGCGATCCTCCTGTCTCAGCCTCCCAAGTACTGGGATTACAGGTGTGCACCACCACACCTGTAATCATCTTTAAAATGGTGATAGTAGCCTCTGCCCATTCATTCTCTGGGTGATCTCCTCCAGTCTCAAGGCTTTAAAAACCATCTGTAAGCTGGGTGTGGTGGTGCATGCTTGTAATCCCAGTACTTGGGAGGCTGAGACAGGAAGATCGCAGGTTCAAAGCCAGCCTCGGCAATTTAGTGAGGATCTGAGCAACCTAGTGAGACCCTGTTTCCAAATAAGAAATAATAAAATCAGACTGGGGGTGTAGCGTGGAGGTAGAATGCTTCTGGGTTCAATTCCCAGTACCAAAAAAAATGTGTATGTTGACAGCTTTTCAATTAACATCTTTAGCACAGGCCTCGCTCCTCAGCTGCAGACATGTCAAGATTTGTCCACAGCCCCAAAGAGATCTATCTCACTTCTCAACTTGCTTCTCCTACCATCCTCATTCCTGTAAATGGCAACTCCACCTTTGCAGCGCTAAACCCAGAAACCCTGGAGTCATTTTGATTCTTCTCTCTCTTTACATCTTGTATCTAATCTGTTGTTAAATCTTTTGTCTCCAACTACAAAATATATCCAGAAGCAGACCACTTTTCACCATCTCCACTTTCCACTTCTGATCAAGAAATCTCCAGAAATCATAGAGGAGTTCTGAGACACAAACTTCTTTTCCCAAATGACTGAGGTGTTCTCCTCTCTGGGCTCCTGCTTCTGCTCTCTTCCTTCCTCCATTGGCTTTCCAACCCCAGCAGCTACAGCCCCATTTTATTTTTCATTTGGACAGGGTCTCACAAAGTTGCCGGCTTTGTACCTACAATCCTCCTGTCTCAGCCTCCCAAGTGCTGGGATTACAGGCATCAGGGAGCCTTTTAAAATATGTGAAACTGGGCGTGGTAGTGCACACCTGTAATCCTAGTACTTGGGAGGCTTAGAGGACAGCCTCAGCAAGTAGACGCTCATCAACCTATTGAGGCCCTATTTAAAAAAAAAAAAAAGTCTGGGGGTATATAGTTTGGTGGTAGAATGCCCCTGGGTTCAATCCCCAGCTACACATACATACATACACACACACACACACACACACACACAGGGCTGGGGGTGTAGCTCAGAGGTAGAATGCCCCTGGGTTCAATCCTCAGTACACACACAAGTGTGAGGGCATGGTGGCACACTCCTGTAATCCCAGTACTTGGAAGGCTGAGACAGGATTGCAGGTTCGAGGGCAGCCTCAGCACCATAGCAAGACCCTGTTTCACAGTCAACAAAAAGGGCTGGGGGTATAGCTTGGAGGTAGAATGCCCTTGAGTCCAATTCCCAGTATCACAAAAATAAATAAAATATGTGTGATCAGGTCACTTTCCTGCTGCTTGCAATCTTCAGACAATGGTTCCCCATCTCTTTTTTTTTTTTTTTTTTTTTTTTTTTGCAGTACTGGGGATTGAACCCAGGGGCATTCTACCTCCAAGCTCCACCTCCAGCCCTATTTTTTTTTTTATTCTTTATTTCAAAACAGGGTCTCACTAAGTTGCGGAGGGCCTCACTAAGTAGCTGAGGCTGGCTGTGAACCCAGATCCTCCATTCTCAGCCTCCCAAGTACTGGGATTACAAGCGTGTGCCACCACGCTCAGCTCCCCATCTCATTTTTATTAAAAGCCAAAAGTCCTTACTGTGACTTAAACTGAGAGATCCTCTCAGTTTCGCCACTCCATTTCCTCCTCACGTCACTACATCATAAGGTGTCTTGACAACCCTATTTAAATTTGCAGCATGCCTCCAATACCACCAAATCCTTACTCTTCCTGAAAGCAGGAATTTTTAATGCCTTTTTTTTTTCTTTTGGTGTGTGCTGGGGATTGAATCCAGGGCCTCACGCATGCTGGGCAAGCACGCTATCCGTGAGCTACACCTTTAGCCCTAACGCTTTCTTTTTATTTAATGCTGAATCCCCAGTGCCTATGAGTCTAGCACATTTGTGTGGGTTCAATGCCCAATAAATATTTGCTGAATTAATAAAAATAATTAGAATGCCACCAGGCATTGTGCTATGTGTATTATCCCATTGAAGGCGCATAACCAGCCTATCAGGCAGGCACTGGTGTTTCCGATTTCACTGATGGGGAACTGAGGCTCAACAGAGGTTGCAGTGTGCAGTCTCAGGTCTCTTGATCCGGGGCCTATTGGGCCTATTGGTCAGGGCTGACCTATACCCCCTCTCCCTGCAGGTCCCCAGCGAGATGCCAGCGCCCTCCGCCGATCCGGCGCGTCCCCACGCGTGCCCGGACTGCGGCCGCGCCTTTGCGCGCCGCTCCACGCTAGCCAAGCACGCGCGCACGCACACGGGCGAGAGGCCATTCGCGTGCACCGAGTGCGGCCGGCGCTTCTCGCAGAAGTCTGCGCTGACCAAACACGGCCGTACGCACACAGGCGAGCGGCCCTACGAGTGCCCGGAGTGCGACAAGCGCTTCTCCGCCGCCTCGAACCTGCGGCAGCACCGACGGCGCCACACTGGGGAGAAGCCCTACGCATGCGCACACTGCGGCCGTCGCTTCGCGCAGAGCTCCAACTACGCGCAGCACCTGCGCGTGCACACGGGCGAGAAGCCGTACGCGTGCCCGGACTGCGGACGGGCCTTCGGCGGAAGTTCGTGTCTGGCGCGCCACCGACGCACGCACACGGGCGAGCGGCCGTACGCATGCGCCGACTGCGGCACGCGCTTCGCGCAGAGCTCGGCGCTGGCCAAACACCGGCGCGTGCACACCGGCGAGAAGCCGCACCGCTGCGCGGTGTGCGGCCGACGCTTCGGCCACCGCTCCAACCTGGCGGAGCATGCGCGCACGCACACAGGCGAGCGGCCCTACCCGTGCGCAGAGTGCGGCCGCCGCTTCCGCCTCAGCTCGCATTTCATCCGCCACCGCCGCGCGCACATGCGGCGCCGCCTTTATATCTGCGCTGGCTGTGGCAGGGACTTCAAGTTACCCGCGGGCGCCACGGCCGCCACTGCCACCGAGCGCTGCCCGGAGTGCGAGGGCAGCTGAGCCAGCGTGGGGCTGGGAGCCTCCGACCGGAGAGGGGCACTTTGGGACTTAAACCAGGCTGCATTAACTTGGATGGCTCCTCCCTGACACCCGAGTGTGGGAGACAGGGAGAGTACTCTACCGGAGTCCCTGGAAACCGTGTCCACCTCCCCCTCACTACATTCCCTTGGCCGTGTTAGCGAATAAAGTATTATATCCTCACCCCACTGGTGCCTGTGAGTGGGGTGGGTGGGGAGAGGAGGAAGGTTGAAGTGAAGTGTTCTTCAGATCTAGTTGACAAGTCATGGAGCCAAGTGGGGCTATGAGACTAAAGCGATTACTGGAACTGGGATGGGGGGCTGGGCATCATCCCACATTTGGTCTTTGGTTATATTCTCATAACATCAGATCTGAAAGAAACTTAGCACTATGTTAACAGTCCTAAGTGCTTTGTTATGTAATTAGCTCGTTTTCATCCTCTAAACATCCTTTTGTCTCCATTTTTGCACACAAGCAGTGAATGGCAGAGAAGGGACAAGTAAGCAGGCAATTGCGGTCCAGTATCAATTGGAACTATGATGGGGGAAGTCAGGAGGGGTCTCCAAATAGCAATGGAGGCTCTTGTCAGTAATGTTTAAGCTGGTCCTGGAGATCAAGAAAAAGTTGGGACTGAGCCCCTAATACTGCATGCCAGGTTCATCAGAGCTTGCAGACATCCCGAGATGGAATGTGGGGTCAAAAAGAAAGGAAGTTGGCAGAAGGTAGATCATGAGGGACCCTGAAAGCCAGGTTAAACGGTCTAAGGTGCCAGCCTCAGCTACTTAGTGAGGCCTTCCACAACTTAGTGAGACCTTGTTTCAAAAATAGAGAATAAGCCGGGTGTGCTGGCGCACGCTTGTAATCCCAGTACTTTGGGAGGTGGAGACCGGAGGATGCGGGTTCCTGGCCAGCCTCAGCGCGCTCTCTTGCGCGTGCGCTCGCTCTCTCTCGCTCGCGCTCTCTCTCTCTCTCTCTCCCTCCCCCCCCAGTGAGGCCCTCCGCAACTTCATGAGACCCAGTTTCAAAATAAAGTGTAAAAAAATAGGGCCGGGGGTGTAGCGCGGAGGTAGAATGCCCCTGGGTTCAATCCTGGTACCGCAAAAAAAAAAAAAAAAAAAAAAAAAAAAAAAAAAAAAAAAAAAAAAAAAAAAGAAAAAGC
>PVJS01053189.1:0-13369 GCA_004027185.1 Glis glis | reverse complement strand
GGCGGGGGGAGGGACACCAAGAGCTGTGTGCATGTATGTTAACACCAAACTGATACTCATTGTGATGTGAGACTACAATGCACCAATAAAAACATAAAAAAAAACACGTGCAGAAAACTGCTACATGATTATTTCAATACTGAAGTGTTTATCAGTGATATCACAGTAGACAAATCCAAGCTGTCCATGAGAGCTTTGTTTATGACAATGGTGGCCTAGGATGCCTCAGGCGATACTCATGCAGAATATAAGGAGGAAAGGTATTTGGTGACACCGGAAAGTACAAAGGCTGTGAGGATTTTTAAGGGTAACATCTGAAAAAGGACTGGAGACAAGAGAGTTGAACCTAGCACTTGAGTCTCTTTCCCCATTGGGAATTCTGAATGACAAATGTGGTGACTGAGAGGTCCCAGTCAGTCTTCAGGAGTCTAGACAGACAAACACTGGAATTTAGGGCCTCCAAGGAAGAGCAGACCTTGGTCCACATTTCAGGACTGCAGCTGGGAACCTGAAGGGCTACACCCCAAGAGTCAGAGTGAACTAAAAATAGAACAGTCATGGCAAGGAGCTACATCCAGCTTCAAATCACTTAAATCACGGATGGGCTAAAAGTGGTCTTGGCTCGCTAATGCCCCCATCCCTACTGCCTGAAATAAGCAAGCTTAATCCTCTCTGGGAAAAGAGGAAATCACCAGAACCCCCAATTGAATGTAAAAATGTTAATGTACAGTATCCAGGATCCAGTGAACATTACCAGTATGATGAGAAATCAAGACAAGGCAGAAAAAGAAAAGAAGAGCAGATAGCTGAAATAAAGCAAAACAGGAGGTACAGACAATAAGTTACGAGACACATACTTTAATTATAAGTAATATACAGAAGGTAAAGAATTTTGGCAGAAATCTCAGAAATAAGTCACGTGGAAGCTCAAGAACTGAAAAATAGAGTAATTAAAAACAAGAACTCAGTGGAAAGGCCCAGGATGTAGCTCAGTGGTATACCATGTGAGGCCTTGGGTTTGATCTCCAGTACGACACATACACACACACACAACATAAGCACAGTGATGTGTTTTAGAGCTGCCTGGGTTCCCAAGAAAAGAGATTAAATAATCTGGAAGAGAGGTCATATGAAAATATCTAGTTTGAAGTAGACACGCATGGCAGGGGGTGGGCGTGTAGAGTAAGAGATACAAGCCTAAGAGCAAAACATAAGCGTGGGAAAGGAGCATAAGACCCAGCACACTTATGATTGAGTTCCAGAAAGAAAGAATGGAGAGGATGGGACAGAAGCACTATTTTAAAAGATACCAACTGAGAATTTTCTAGGATTAATGAAAGATATCAAGCCACAATTTCAGAAGTGGTATGAACCCCAGAAATAAAGACAAAATCACCCCCCCACAAGTTGGCTCATTCTAATAAAGCTGATGAAAGCTTAAGATGAAGAAAAATATTTTAGAAACAGGAAGGGGGGGGAACAGACATACTCTCAAATGAGCAGTAAGAGAGACAGTTGACTTTTCAATTGGAACAATGAAGGCCAGGGGGAAATGGGAAGATGTCTTCAAAATGCTGGTCTAGATTCCTATGTGTTGTAAAATTACCCTTTAAAAGTGTGTTTTTTTTTTTTTTTTGTGGTACCGGGGATTGAACCCAGGGCGTTCTACCTCTGCGCTACACCCCCGGCCCTATTTTTTATACTTTATTTTGAAACCGGGTCTCACGAAGTTGTGGAGGGCCTCACTAAGTAGAGAGAGAGAGAGAGAGAGAAACAGGGAGAGAGAGAGAGAGAGAGAGAGAGAGAGAGAGAGAGAGAACTGAGGCTGGCCGCGAACCTGGATCCTCTGGTCTCCGCCTCCCAAAGTACTGGGATTACAAGCGTGCGCCACCACGCCCGGCCTATACCCTTTAAAAGTATAGGCAGGCCAACAGAATGGGAGAAGATCTTTGCAAGCTATTCCTCTGATAGAAGACTAATTTCTAGAACATACAAAGAACTTAAAGCACTTAATACTAAAAAAAAAAAACAATTAAAAATGGACAAAAGAACTAAACAGATACTTCACAAAAAAAAGAAATACAAGTTGCCAATAAATATATGAAAAAATGTTCAACATCATTAGCAATCAGAGAGATACCAATAAAAACTATACTGAGATTCTACCTAACCTCAACTGGAATAGCATTCATAAAAAATACAAACAATAATAAATGCTGGTGAGGATGTAGGGAAATAGGAACTCTGATACATTGTTGGTGGGATTGCAAATTAGTATAGTCACTTTGGTGATCAGTGTGGAGACTCCTCAGAAGACTGGGAATACCACATGACCCAGCTGTATCACTCCTGGGTATCTTCCCAAAGGGAATGAAACCAGAATATTACAGAAATACATGCATATCTATGTTTATAGCAGCACAATTCACAATAGGCAAATTATGGAACCAGCCTACATGTCCATCAACAGATGAATGGAATTTGAAATTATGGGATATACACACAATGGAATTCTACTCAGCCATAAAGAAGAACAAAATTATGTCATTTGCAGGGAAATGGATGGAACTGGAGAATATTATGCTAAGTGAGATTAGTCAGTCACAAAAAGTGAATGGTCAGATGTTTTCCCTGAATATGTAAAACTAGGGAGAAACTGAGATACACAAGGGGCTCCAGACAAAAGAGGAGAAACCCCAGTGGAGTGATGGAGGGAGGCGGTGGGGGAGGAAGTGATGAGGAAACATTTCAAACGACACGATGTACACATACAGAATCAACAATGCCAACCTCAATATGGTGGATGGGGAAAGGAAGGAGTAGGGTGGGGGCCCGGGGGCTCATCAAGTGCTGTGTGCATGTATGTCTCTATCACACTTGACTTCATCATGATGTATGATTACAATGCACCAATAAAAATGAGAAAAATAGAGTATACCTTACATAATAAAAAAGTGAAAGCAATAAGAAATAACAGAGAAATAAGATCTGAAAGCATTTATAACCAGTGGATCACACTAAAGAAAATACGAAAGGGTGTTCTTGAGTCTGGCACCTTAGACCGCTTGGCCATCTCTTGCCGGGCATGGTGGCGCACACTTGTAGTCCCAGTTCTTGGGAGGCTGAGACAGGAGGATCACAGGTTCGAGGCCAGCCTCAGCAACTTAGTGAGGACCTCTGCAACTTAGTGAGACCCTGTTTAAAAATAAAAAAATAAAATAGGGCTGGGGTATAGCTTGGAGATGGAATGTCCCTGAGTTTAATCACCAAGAATAATGAACACACACACACACACACACACACACACACACACACACACACACACGTGTTCTTTAGGCAGAAGGAAATAATCTCAGATTGAAGCTCAAAGAAGCAGAAAAGAATAAGGAGAAATGGAAAGTTCCCCTCTGCCTGAGTCTGGACTCATTGAGAACTAGCCTTGCTTCACAGGGCTTGGGACAGCATTTCATTAGCATGAAGTGAGGGGATAAATAGAATTAAAGAGTTCTGTGTTCCTTCAATTGTCTGACGTACAATAAAAGCACTAATTTAAGGAAAATTCTATTGTTAGAGATGCATGTTGTAATCTCTATAGTAACCACTAAAAGAACAGAAGAATAGATAGCTAAGAAGCTAATAGAAAACAACCCCCAATTTTTTACTTATACAAAACAAAGATAACAAGAGAACAAAGAATAGATAAGGCAAACAAAAAGCTGATAATGAGGTGCTAGATATCTCATATATATATAGAGCCAAATATATCAATTATTGCATCCGATGAAGGTAAACTAAATACTCCAACCTAAAGACAGATGATCAGACTGGGTTATAAAAGTCTAATTATATATTGCTTAGAAAAGCTACATCTTAAATACAAGGTGTCAGAAAGGTTGAAAGTAAAAAGAGAGAAAAAATTTTTTCACGCACACACTAACCAAAAGAAGGCTAACATAGCCGGGCGTGGTGGCGCACGCTTGTAATCCCGGTACTTGGGAGGCGGAGACCAGAGGATCCGGGTTCGTGGCCAGCCTCAGCTACTTAGTGAGGCCCTCCACAACTTCGTGAGACCCAGTTTCAAAATAAAGGATAAAAAATAGGGCCAGGGGCGTAGCTCGGAGGTAGAACGCCCCTGGGTTCAATCCCCGGTACCGCAAAAAAAAAAAAAAAAAGAAGGCTAACATAGAAATATTAATAGCAAACAAGTAGACTTCAAGGAAAATAAAACTTTAATACAGATAAAAATGTCTATAATAAAGAAATCAGTCCAACATGAAGCTATAACAAAATTAAAAGTAACCTCAAATTGTATGAAAACAAAAACTGATGGAGAAGTGTACAAGTCTACAATAATAGCTGAGATGGAAACAAAGCACCTTCAGTAGCTGATGGAACACGCAGATGAAAATAACTAGGGCGGCTCTGCATTGCACAAATCATAAATATGATCAGGCGAGCATATGCACACCACTGCCCTAGGACGCACGAGCACACTTCTTCCCCCTTATGAACATAGAGCATTTACCAGAATTGATCATATGCTAGACATAAAGCAAGTCCTGAATTTCCAAGGTTGAAATCATTCCAAGCCTATTCTTTGACCAAGTGGGACTGAACAGGAAATTGTAGGGACTGGCTCTGTGCTGGTGTCCTGGTGCCAGGTGACCTGCACGAACCAGCACGGGCCCCACGGCACAGGCTTGAGTGGTGGCCTGTCTTGGTGGAATGCCCTGGGATCCCCCCAGAAAGAGAAGGTGGGGGGTCTGTAAGCAGAGACTCCCAACCTCTCCCCCTCGCCTGCCTCCCTCCCCTGGGTGTCACGAAACAGCACCTGTGGGCCCCGTGAGCTCTGTCGACTTGGAGCTTCCTCCCTCCACTCTGTCAGAATGGAGATGTAGAGTGTGAAGAACAAGCTCCCCAACAAACAGCGTCTCCCACACTCCTGAGCAGCCATGCCGTCTGGCCTCCCTGTCCTCCTTTCTGCTACGTGGGACAAGGACCCAGGAGCTGGCACCTTTGGCGACTCCTCTTCCTCTCACCAGCTATGTGGAAGCCATGAACTGTCTGACTCTAAAGGTGGCTCGTACCCATCAAGAGGTATGACTACAACGCACCAAGAAAAAAAATTAAAAAATAAAGGTGGCTTGTTGTATCCTCCGTTGAATGAGGCAATTCTCGCCCTTGCCGTGTCTTGGGCAGAAATCAATAAAAAGATGATTACAAATCCTTACATGCTTAGGAATTAAATAGAAACGTAGCGTCTCCAGCAAAGGTTGAACCTCAATAATCAATGTCGGGGGTTTGCACATTATGGCCCATGGGCTAATTCCAGCCTGACCCTGTTTTTGTATAATGCATGAGAGAAGAACAGCTTTCACATTTTAAATATTTATTTATTTGTTTATGTTGGGGCTTGAACTCAGGATCTCTGCATGCTAAGCCATGTGTTCTATCCCTGAGCTCTTCTTCCCACCTGTATGTGTATGTATGTGTGTGTGTGTGTGTGTGTGTGTGTGTGTGTGTATACATTTCGGTACTGGGGATTGAACCCAGGGACATTCTACCTCTGAGCTACACCCCCCAGTCCTATTTTTATTCTTTATTTTGAAACAGGGTCTCACTAAGTTGCGGAGGGCTTCACTAAGTAGCTGAGGCTGGCCATGAACCTGCGATCCTTCTATCTCAGCCTCCTAAGTACTGGTACTACAAGCGTGTGCCACCACGCCCAGTATGTTTTTATATTTTTAAATGGTAAGAAGAAGATGAGGAAGAGGAAGAGGAAGAGGAAGAGGAAGAAGAAGAAGAAGAAGAAGAAGAAGAAGAAGAAGGAGAAGAAGAAGGAGAAGAAATGACAAAGACCATATGTGGCTTGCAAGCCAAAAGTACTTATCATCTGTCCTTCTATGGAAAAAGTTTGCCAAGCCCTGATCTAAGTATTCATCTCAAATAGTTTAGAAATGGCAAATTTAACCAAAAGATAATAGAACGAAACAAAAAGGGAACAAAGAGCAGATAAGACAAAGAAAACAAAACCCAAGTACTGAATTGATCAGGACCTAATGAAATAGTAACAAGTCAAAAGGCAGTTCTTCAAAAACACATAACAGACTCATTGACGTTGGCAGACTGATCTGTATCTATTTATAGTAACCTTCATATCCACGTCTACCTGCAAATGAAGGCAGACACAGGATTATATGCCGGGTGATTCCATGTACACAAATTGTAAGAACAGGCAAAACTAACCTAAGGAGTGAGATGGCACGATTTGGGTCACCTCTGGGGACAAGGAGGGTGGAGATGAGAAAAGGGGTGGTTGCTGGCAGTCACAACTCATCAGTCATGTCAAGGATGGTTGTGCAGGTAAAGTGTGGTAGTATACTTTAATTAAGCTGCATACTTATAGTTTTTGTAATTTTCATATTTATGTTCTACTTCAATAAGAAACTTTAAGGTATCATTTCATATTTGATTGTAGACACTTTGTATGTCTTGCTGAATTTACTTTGTCCTGAGTTTGGGACGCTGTCGCATATAAAGTAGCTCCTTAGAACCTACTTGATTTTAAAAAGCTGTTAGTTCATAGGAAAATGGAAATAAGCAAAATCTAAATGCACATGTACATCGTTTTACACATTTGTAGCTTGTTAATTAGTCTGAACATTATAATTCAGTCTTAGTCCAAGTTTAATATGAAAATAAAATCAATAGTATTTACTTTTATAGGTCTGATTATTATTACCAAAATAATTCATGCATAAAGAAGAGGAAAGTAAGTTGAGAGCCGCAAGATCATAGCATAAGCGTTAGCATTTCACAAGAAACCAGGGAGAATGTGATTATGGGAGGAGCCACGACTGGTCAGGCAGAGGACACATGGAAGAAATAAAAACTCTCCAAATATCAGGAACTAGAAAACATTATTATGAAAGTGTTTTTCCCCCCAAGGGCTTATCAGTAGTCTATTGGTTTCTCCCCAAATGGACTTTGGCACATCTAGTCCTCAAAAGCAAAATGAGATAAAATTACCATGAAAGAAGGGCTTAAAATTGCAATTTGTATGAAAGAGCATGTATTCATCATTGCCCTTGGCAAAGGCCTGATCATGCCCTGGGTTAGCGCTGTCTCTGCATCATTTCACTTACTCACACCATCATCCATCTTTGCAGAACCTGAGGCTCAGAAAGTTAAACTTCCTGGTCCATCCAGTGGCCCCAGCAGGCCAGAAAGCAGAGGTGAGTTAGACTCTGGATGGTGTAACAGCCCTCGGGAAGAGCCCTCCGCTCACGGGCAGCTGCTCACCCCGGCGTGGTGCCCACAGCCTTGGCCCCCTGGCTGCGTGCGGGTCTCCAGTAAGCTGGAGAAAATGAGGCACAGTCATTCCTGTCACCAGGAGCACAATGACACACCAAGTCCCGGATACCGGCTGCTGTCTGTCTTCAACTTTCTTTAATAGCTTTCTATAATTGACATCGAATAAACTGCACATATTTAAAATGCCCAACTTGATAAACTTTTGACATAGGTATAGACAGCCATCCCTCAGTATCCACAGGACCCCTCTGTGGATATGGTTGTCCAAGTCCCTTATATAAAATGGTGTAGTGTTTGCAAATAATGTGCGCACACCTTCCTCTAAAATTTGAATTATCTCCAGATGACTTACGATGCCCCAATGTAAATGCTACGTAAATAACTATTATACTGTATTATTTAAGGAATAATGACAAGAAAAAAGTTTATAATGTTCAGCACAGGTACAATTTTATATATATATATATATGTATATATATATATTTATTTATTTATACGTACATTGTTTTTTGTGTGTGGTACTGGGGATTGAACCAAGGGGTATTCTGCCTCTGAGCTACACCCACAGCCCCATTTTTTTAAAAATTTGAAACAGGGTCTCACTAAATTGCGCAGAGCCTCACTAAGTTGTCGAGGCTGGTTGTGAACATGTGATCCTCCTGTCTCAGCCTACCAAGTACTGGGATTGTAAGTGTGTGCCACCATGCCTGGCTTAAACATATTTTTGATCTGTTGTTAGATAATCTCACAAATGTGGAACCCACAGACAAGGAAGGCAGACTGCATTAGGAACCATGACCATGAAGAGTGACCATGGCCATCACTCAGAATCCACTCAGAATAATCACTTTGAGATTCACCAATGTTGTTCTGTGTCTCAATAATTCACTCCTTTTGATTGCTAAGTATTATTCCACTGCATGTATATACCATACTTTGCTTATCCATCTACCTAATGATGAACATTTGGGCTGTTTCCAGGTTTTAGCTATTAATAAAATGCTTAAAAATTTGTGTACAAGCTTTTGCATGGACAAATTCTTTCAGCTTTTTGAAGTAAATATGTCAAGTGCCGTATAACAATGTTTTGGTCCATGACATAACATATGTATGACAGTGTCGCCTAAGTTTGTGCTGTCTAGAGAAGTTATAGCCATTTTAGTTCACCTAAAAACACTCTAATGTTTGCACAATAACGAAATTGTCTAAAGATATATTCCTCAGAATGCATCTCCATTGTTAAGAGACACGTGACTACACCTAGGAGTAATACTGCAGAACGTATGATCAGTATATGTTAAACTTTCTAGAATTCGTCCAACTGTATATTGACGTGGCTGTACCCCTTGACATTCTGAATTAGGAATCCAGGAGACTATAGATTCTTCCACACCCTTGCCAAGATGTGGTATGGCCAATGCTTCCGCTGTTGGTCATTCAAGTGAAGTGTGTAGTCGTATCTCATTCTGACTTTAATTTATGTTTTCCTAATGAGTAATGATGTTCACCTTCTTTTCATGCATCTGTTTTCCATTTATCTATCTTCTCTGGTGAAGTATCTGTACAAATCATTTGCACAGTTTCTATTTGGGTAGTTTTTTTTAAAGAATTGAGCTTTGAAAGTTTTTTTATATTTTCTGTAAATAAGTTCTTTATAAGATATGGATTTATAAGTACTTTCTTTCAACCAGTGGTTTATCTTTTCATTCTTTTGATGTTATCCTCAAAAGCAGTTTTAATTTTGATGAAATCTAATTTGTCACTTTTTTCATTTCTGGATGATACTTCAGGTTTCATATCTAGAAGATATATGCCTAAGTCAGTGTCAAAAAGATTTTTTCCTGTGCATTTTCTAAAAGAATTTCATAGTATTAGATTTTATATTTAGGTCTAGCACCAAATTTTTTTTGGTAGTGTTGAGCTCAAACCCAGGCCCTTGTGCATGGTAGGCAAGCATGCTACCAACTGAGCTATACTCTCAGCCCCTCTAGTGTCTATTTTAAGGTAATTTTGTATATAGGTGAGATACGGATCAGTGTTCAGTTTTTGCACATGAATATCCAATTATTCTCACCACCATGTGTTGAAAAGATTATTCTTTCTGAACTGCATTGGCTTTTAATCTTTACTAATGTTCAGTTGTCCATATACGTGAGCCATATTCTGATTTTCCAATCTGTTTCACTGACATTTCTATTTAAAAAATTATTTTATGTATATACTTAAAGTGTAAATGACATTTTGATATGTATGGTGAAATAGTTATCATAATTGAGAAAATTAATATACCCATCATTGCACATAGTTGGCCCTTTGTGTGTGTACATGTGTGCACAAGTGTTGCTAGGAGCACATAAATTTACTCTTTCAGAAAATTTCCAGTATAAAATACAGTATTATTAAATATAGTCCTCAGGCTGTACATTAGATCAATATCACACTTTTATAATGGATCTATCAGGTATTGCTGAGCCTTCCAAATTTATTTTAACTTTTCAAAGTTATTTTGTTCATTTATTGTCTTTGAATTTCTGTATCACTTTAAAGTCAATTTGCCAGTTTCTACTAAAAAAATCTGCTAAGATTTTTATTGGGGTTGCAATGGATTTAAAGATTGATTTAGAGGCCGGGTGTGGTGGCGCACGCTTGTAATCCCAGCACTTTGGGAGGCAGAGACCGGAGGATCCAGGTTCGCGGCCAGCCTCAGCTCTTCTCTCTCTCTCTCTCTCTCTCTCTCTCTCTCTCTCTCTCTCTACCTAGTGAGGCCCTCCGCAACTTTGTGAGACTGGCCTACCAGGTACCACCCAGGTAAATTCATTACACTGGATTTTATCCACTGATGAGATTACAACCCTCATGACTCAATTACATCAGGTCGAAACCCCAATTTATGAGCTCTTCAAGGGGCCATTCTATATCTAACCATAACATGCTCCTTTGCCTGCGTTCCTGGGAACTGTCTACTGGGTGCCAGGCATTGTGAATTTTCCATTGTTTGCGGCTGGACAAGTCACATTCCCTCAAACACTGCTGAGCTTTGTTCTGGAATCTAGTTATGTCTCTTGCAAATACTTTTATCCTTTCAGGTCTTGCTTATAAGTTTTGCTAATTGTGATCAGAGCAGCTTTTGTCCTAGGGTCAATTATTCCCCTTGACTGAGGCTAGACCCTTGTGGATGATCTCTGTGCTCTTCCGGTCTGGCAGGCGGGCTCAGGCACATTTCTTGGCTCTGTCAGCACCAGGCACTGTTCCCTCTAATCCTGTCATGTGGTTCTCACCCAGTGGCACAGGGTTTCCTCTTACGGGAGCTGATCTGCACTGGGCTGAGCAGTAGAGACAATCCCTCTGTAAATCACCAGAGTCCTTTGCCTGTGTGGCTCTCTCCTCTCCCATGGTCTGGCCCGTGAACCCCAGCCTCCTGGACCCCCAGAACTCTCAGCTCTGTCTTGCACACTATGGAGTCTGCCAGGCTCTGTCTGGGTTCCTCCTCCACACACCACAACTTGGAACCTTTCTTAAGGCCAAGAGCTGGACCACCACAGGACTAACCTGGTTTGTTTTCAACTGCTAGGGGATCACTGTCCTTCACCGAATGTCTTTTTTATCATATTTGTCTTTTTTATTTTTGGCAGGAGGGAAAACTCATTTCCTGACACTCTGTCTTATCTGGAAGCACAGGTTTCCAGGTGCTGCTTTTAAACTTTTTATTATAGAAACTTTCTCAAATATGCAGAAATAGACACAAGAGTATAATGAGCCTGTCTGAATCCATTGCTCAGGTTTAGTAATAATCGACTCATAGCTAATCTTGCTTCATTTCTACTCTCGCCCCTCCCCCACCCCGGCATGATGTCTGTTCACCCATCAGTGACTGCAGTATGTCCCTTTTTCTAAGCACTATCACAATAAAAATATCACATCTATAAGTAATTAACAATAATTCCTTAATATCATCAAATGTCCAGTAATGTATGCGTTCAAATTCCCCAGACTTTTTTTTTTTATAGTTCGTATGAATCAGAATTCAAACAACAGGCCTACATTATCAATGCTTGATTGATCTCTTTAAGTCTTTTTAAAATCAACAGCAAAGGTTGGCAAACTATAGACTGGTTGCATATTATTACGAATAAAGTTCTGTTCACACACAGTGGCCTGGGCAGGAAGGAGCTTGAGGGCAGGGCCTTTTCCTCTTCCTTCCTGGATTTCCCACACCCAGCTCACGAGTGTCTGCAGACTGACAACAGGACAGTTTTGCTTA
Organism: Glis glis; assembly: GCA_004027185.1. Lineage (NCBI taxonomy): Eukaryota > Metazoa > Chordata > Mammalia > Rodentia > Gliridae > Glis > Glis glis. The sequence goes on along the minus strand of PVJS01053189.1, from coordinate 1,794 downwards.
AGTGACAGTTCTTACTAGGGACGTAGCAGCATCCCCTTTCCTGCTGAATCAAAGAAAATATCTTAAGCTGATTTTAGTGTGTTTTCCAATCAGCATTCTCACATTCATAATCTAAAGACCTGACCACATAACTTAGAGGAAAGAAGATTTATTTTCTTATGGTTTCAAATTCAGTCCATGTGAGGCCGGGGACTACGGATCTCAGGGCATGGCGGCGGGAGGCGAAGAGAGAGCACATGGCTGTGCTCCTCACATCATGGAGGCCGGAAGCAAGAGAGCGAGCAGGGAGAGGAGGAACCATATATAATCTCCAAGGCTGCACCCCCAGGGACCACTTCCTCCAGCCACACCCCACCTGCCTAGGCCCCCAATCCATTGTAATGGGATTACAACTCCTGTGACTCAATTACATCAGCTCCAAACATTAATTAATGAGCTCGTGAGGGGACATTTATATCTATCTATAACAAGTGTGCACCTCTGCTTTTTATCTCCAGAAGTGTTTAACTATGTAAGACTCTGAATGTGAGATGACATGATACCAAAGGATCTTCTGCCATGTTTGCCATCCTTTTGATCCTGCCCTCCTCGACGCCATTCAGTGTATCCACGTTACTGAGTGCCCGCCTGGGGCAGGCCATTTGCCAGGCTGGGGCTCAGGGTAACAAAACACCAGAATGACACAGGCTTCCTTGGATCTGACCTCAAGGAGCCCAGGAGGAATTTGCTCATGAGTGAGGCAAAGTGGACGAACACAGGCTGGTGGGGACACAAAGTGGTGGAGAGGATCCTCCTTATGCACAGGCATCAAGAAAGACTCTGTGCCGTATTTGGTTGGCTCCCCAGAGAGGAAACATTTAATTTCAAGCAGCCAAGATGGGGCGGACTTCTGAGCAAAACCAATAAAACAGGCCAATGATGGTGCTTGGGTTACAACTTTCCTTTATAGAAAGGAAATGAGTGAAATAGAATCTACTTAATTGATCATAGTGACAAAAGGCAACTCACCACAAACAGCGCTAATGGGTCTCAGTTTGTTGTCCAGAGTATTGAAATACACTGTTATCTACAGGGAGAATGTGTCCTCCTCAATGGGGCCAGGCCAGAGGAGGTGTCTGGGAAATCTGACCACGGAGGGGCTATTTTTGTTTTGTTTTGCCATTTTATGTGAAAAGTATCTAGTCGTGGGCTGGGATGTGTATCACAGTGGTAGAACATGTGCTTAGCATGCACAAGGCCCGAGGTTCAATCCCTGGTGCCTGCTAAGCACATGTTCTACCACTACAGCCCCAGTTAACAAAGCTGGCTGGGGGACTGGAGAAGTGGAGTCCAGGTGAGAGGGTCATGATGAGGTGGGAGGTTGGGGAGGCAACTCCTTAAAGTTGTTTATGAACTCTTGGATTGTCCTGGAGCTGCACAGGGATGGCTCTGACCCTAACCAGATTACAGACAGAATACTGAACTAGATGACAGACCATGGGCAAAGTCCCCAGACTGGCCACTAGGTGGCACCAAGTGGGATAGATCTGTGGAACTAGAAGAATTCATAGACGTCTTGGGGTCTGAACCCACCTAGGAAGATTATCTTCTACAATAAAAATAACTAATCAGGGTGTGGTGGTGAATGCCTGTAATCCTAGTACTTGGGAGGTTAAAACAGGAGGATCAGAGGTTCACTGCCAGCCTTAGCAACTTCGGCCTGTTTCAAACTAAAAAATAAAATAGGGTGTAGCTCAGAGGTAGAATGCCTCTATGTTCGATCCCAACTACTACACACACACACACACACACACA
>PVJS01053188.1:0-13370 GCA_004027185.1 Glis glis | reverse complement strand
CTGAGGCTGGCCGCGAACCCGGATCCTCTGGTCTCCGCCTCCCAAAGTACTGGGATTACAAGCGTGTGCCACCACACCCGGCCTTTATTCTTTATTTTGAAACAGGGTCTCACTAAATTGTGGAGGGCTGAGGCTGGCCACGAACCTGAGATCCTCCTGTCTCAGCCTCCCAAATACTGGGATTACGAGCACGCGCCACCATGCTGGGCTCTATTTTTTATTCTTTATTTTGAAACAGGGTCTCACTAAGCTGTGGAGGGCCTCACTAAGTAGCTGAGGCCAGCCATGAACCTGAGATACTCTTGTCTCAGTCTCCCAAGTACTGGGATTACAAGCGTGCGCCACCACACTTGGCTCTATTTTTTATTTTTATTTTGAAATAGGGTCTCACTAAATTGTGGAGGGCCTCACTAAGTAGCTGAGGCTAGCCAGGAACCCAGATCCTCCAGTCTCAGCGCCCCAAGCGTGGGCTATCACACCCATTTTATTTTGTTTTGTTTTTGGTACTGGGGATTGAACCCAGAGGCATTTTACCTCCAAACTCCACCCCCAGCCCTTTTTTATTTTTATTTTTTTATTTACTTTTTTTTGAGGTACTGAGGATTGAACCCAGGGGCATTCCCCAGCCCTATTTTTTGTTCTTTATTTTGAAACAGGGTCTCACTAAGTTGCAGAGGGCCTCACTAAGTAGCTGAGGCTGGCTGCAAACCCGGATCCTCCAGTCTCAGCCTCCCAAGTACTGGGATTACAAGCGTGCAACACCAAGCCCGGCCAGCCCTTTTTTATTTTGAAACAGGGTCTCACTAGGTTGCTGAGAGTTTCACTAAGTTGCTGAGGCTGGCCTCAGACCTGTGATCCTCCTGTCTCAGCTTCCCAAGTACCGGGATTACAGGCTTGTGCCACTATGCCCAGCTCCTCCCCTTTATCTCTTACCAGCCTCTGCCAGGCTCCTCAGTCTCTTCCAGTTCCCAGGCCCTCCTTCCAAACCCTTTCCCAGTCTTCCAGCAGGCTGTCGTGTCCCACCGCCTTAGTAGGTTCCTGACTCTATGCCCCGACCCTTCCACAGTTCTTGCTCTCTACCAACCCACCAGCCCTTTCCCAGACCTCCTCTGTCTCCACAGCTTCCCCTTGACCCTTTCAGGACCCTCCCTCAGCATGCTCCTCTCCTGACACTCTCCAGTTCCCTCCGACCTCCTTTGTCCAGAGTCTCAAGCCTCTTCTGATAACCCCAAGGCCCAGAGCCTTTCCCCCTTCCCTTTCCACTCCTATCATACTCAGGCTTCCTAGTCTCTCACTCCTCTGACCTCTGCCAGGCCTCTCTCACCTTGGTCTCCATCAACCCCTTATATGTTGCAAATGGGTTTTCTTCTGGCTAACAACTCTCTTTCTTTTTTTGTGGTACTGGGGATTGAACCCAGAGACATTCTACCTCCGAGCCACATCCCAGCTCTATTTTATTTACTTATTTTTGTGTGTGGTACTGAGGATTGAACCCAGGGGCATTTTACTTCTGAGCTACACCCCCAGCCCTATTTTATTCCTTATTTTTTGAAACAGGGTCTCACTAAGTTTCAGAGGGCCTCACAAGTTGCTGAGGCTAGTCGCAAACTTGTGATCCTCCTGTCTCAGTCTCCCAAGTACTGGGATTACAAGCGTGCGCAACCACGCCCAGCTCTATTTTATTTTTTATTTTGAAACAGAGAAACAGAGTCCCACTAAATTGCAGAGGGCCTCATGAGTTTGCTGAGGCTGGCCACAAACCTGCGATCCTCCTGTCTCAGCCTGCTAGTGACACTTTCAAAGCTTTTAACCACATGGCAGGCTCAATTGTAAGTATTTCATGCGCACACGCTCACGCACATACACACACACACACACACACACACACACACACACACACATTTTTTTTGGTGGTGCTGGGGATTGAACCCAGGGGCATTCTACCTCTAAGCTATACCACCAGCCCTATTTTTTACTTTTTATTTTGAAACAGGGTCTCACTAGGTTGATGAGAGTCTCATTACATGCGGAGGCTATCCTCAAACCTGTGATCTTCCTGTCTCAGCCTCCCAAGTACTGAAATTACAGGCATGCGCCACCATGCCCAGCTCACTTCACAAATATTTGATACTCAAAGCAAACCTTTGAAGTTGATTTTACCAGTGATCTCCTTTATGAGGGAAATTAAGCAACTTACCCAATGTCATGAAGGAAGTGGCAAAGTCACATTTCAAACCTGAGCTTTAGATGATTCCTACTGAGATTCCTCAGACGATGGTCAGCTTTTATGAGCTTACATGAACTTTATGTGAAACGTCTAACACCTTCTAGGTGTTAGGGCTGCCTCCCAACCCTCTTTGAGCTCCAGGAATCCCCTTCAGACCCCCCCGGCTTAAGGAGCACAGAGCAGACCTTTGACCCTTTGGTTCCCTCACCTCTTCCTTTCATCCCTCTACCTCCTTGCTCAAGTCAGCGGCAGCAGCCCCCACCCATTAGTCTCTACCTCTGAGCCCAGGCCTCCTCAGTCCTAACTCCATCATCTGGGCCCTCTGCTTCGGTCTCCAACTAATCACTATTAGCCAGGGCCCATTCCGCCCCGCCATCCTCACACACCTCCCACTTGGGCTCACCCCTCCCAAGATGACCTAAACCCTGATCCCCTCTGCCTGGTAGCAGGCTCCTCCAGTCCTCACCCTCATCACCCAGGGTCCATACAAATCCACCGCCTCGGGCCTTGGAAGGCTGATTCCTAGCTCCAGGACCCAACACACATCCAGATCCTTCAAGTAGATTCCCCCCAGAGCTCCCAGAGACTTCTGAACGTGGCTGCTCTCCCAGGGTCCCTTGGTCTCCTCGGCCGGCCCCCTTCAAGGCCCAGTTCTCTGGCCCCTTGGTCTGTCTTCAGCCCGGGTCCCCTTCCCAACCTCAAGATGGTGTCGCCTCGGCCTGCGTGTCCTCAGCCCAGGTCACTTCCACCATCTCGGACTGTCTCTCCGGACTGTCAGCCCGGACCCCTCGGCCTGCATCCCTTCTGCTGCTTTAGACCACATCACCTCATTGCGGAATCCCCTCTGTCCCCTCCGCCCGAACCCTCGGTGCCACCCCGCCGCCTCAGACCAGGACTCCGTCCTCTCAGCCTAGGCCCCGGCCCACCCTCGCCCGGTTCTTACCCAAAGAGGCCGGAGAAGAAGGACTGCGAGTTCTTCACTTTGCGATCCGCCTCGGCCAGCAACGCCATCGCCTCCGCTTCCTTCCCGGAGTTGTCCATGACGGCCAGAGAGGTTCTTAGCAAACCGCCCGACCCGGACCCTGGGAGGACTCAGCCGCGGCAGGGCCCCGGTACACAAGCCAGGGGAGCTTAGTGGGCTGCGTTGACGTCGCACCGGCGCGCGTCGCCTGAGGCCCGGGACCACGTGACTCGCGCCGACAAACCAGCAGCCTATTAGTAAGGCGCGCGCCCCGCGGGCCACGCCCCTACCGCCCGCCGCACACCGTCCCGTGACTCCCGACCTCCAATTGGCGTCCCGGGACTTCAACGCATGCGCATACCCCTACGCACGGCTTTCTAGCGCTTCGTGGGACCCCCTCCACGTGACGCTGCATAAGCCAATCCTAGTCCCCATTGCCAAGGTCCCGCCCCAAAGCGCTACCTCCGGTCCTCCTTCACCAACCACCAGGAGCCCTAGGCTCGGTCCGCCCCTCCCTGCGGAACCTGGGCACTAGTCAGCTGACTACTGACGCTCACATGACAGTTCCTGGTTCACACTGAGTTTGACAGTTCTCGTGTGCAGAGTTTAGTCCCTCCTCCGCGCTTTATATAACGTCATTCTTCACTTGGAAAAGTCGCTGTGATGAAAAGTAAGCTGCTCTACTTCTTGCGCCCTCTGCCGACCGGTTCTGTAACTGGCTCAGGAAGGCTAGCAAAGTACTTGAAAGATGGGGGAAAAAACTCTAAGAACAGAGGTTCTCTTAACACTAGTTTTATAAAAAATAGCTGGGGAGAGCGTGTTAAAAATTCGGGTTCTAGGCCGGGCGTGGTGGCGCACGCTTGTAATCCCAGTACTTTGGGAGGCGGAGACCGGAGGATCCGGGTTCGCGGCCAGCCTCAGCTCTCGCGCGCGCGCTCTCTCTCTCTCTCTCTCTCTCTCTCTACCTAGTGAGGCCCTCCGCAACTTCGTGAGACCCGGTTTCAAAATAAAGTATAAAACATAGGGCTGGGGGTGTAGCGCGGAGGTAGAACGCCCCTGGGTTCAATCCCCCCCAAAAAAAAAAAATTCAGGTTCCAGAGCCGGACGTGGTGGTGCACACCCGTAATCCCAGTATTTGGGAGGCTGAGACAGGAGGATCGCAGGTTCGATGCCAGCCTCAGCAATTTAGCAAGACTGTTTCAAATTTTAAATAAAATAGGGCTGAGGGTTAGATCGGAGGTAGAATGCCCCTGGATTCTATCACCAGTACCCCCCTAAAAGAGAAATCCAGGTTCCAGCACACTAGTGCCCAGATCTTGGTTTTTAATACCCTTCAGTAAAGGAACCAGAGTTCCTAGGAGAAATGGTTGGTTCTACGACTGGTCAGGAAATTATACAGGATGAGCCAGAAGCATCTAGCATTGCCAGAAAGGAAATGTTAAACACAAACACACAAAATGATGTATGTCAAAGGGACACTGGAGCCAACGGAAAGAGGTACCAATGGCCAAGACTGGAAGAATTCGAGCAATAAAATAAAGTAGTATTGGATTATAATCCAAAGGATAACGTATTCATGAGCCCATGCTTATGTAAATGAACACCTATATATTGAGTAAATAAAATATTGAGTAAATAAAACAAATGGGGGAGAAAAGATAGCCAGTCTGTCCAGAAGAATTCCAAATAATTTTTATAGATCCCTGCCTGAGAAGGTGGAGCATAACTCCCCACTCCTTCAGTGTGGACGTGCATAGTGACTTCCTTCCAGAGTACAGTATAGGAAGGAGGGCAGGAGGGCTTAAGGTTACAGTGGAGAAACCTGATAAATACTGTTGTCCAAGCAATCAAAGTTAACATCAGCAATGACAAGTCATGTTGATAGTATGTACCCTTAATAACGTGATTAAAATGGCACTTCTGAGCCGGGCGTGGTGGCGCATGCTTGTAATCCCAGTACTTTGGGAGGCGGAGACCGGAGGATCCGGGTTCGCGGCCAGCCTCAGCTCTCTCGCTCTCTCTCTCCCTGTCTCTATCTCTCTCTCTCCCTAGTGAGGCCCTCCGCAACTTCGTGAGACCCGGTTTCAAAATAAAGTATAAAAATAGGGCCAGGGGTGTAGCGCGGAGGTAGAACGCCCCTGCGTTCAATCCCCAGTACCGCAAAAAAAAAAAAAGGCACTTCTGCGGTCTTCCTCCTGGTCTAATCATGAGAAAAACAGGTAAATCCTAATTGAAACACATTCTCCAAAATCTCTGACAAGTATTCCTCAAAACTGTCAAGTCGTCAAAACAAGGGAAGTCTGAGAAATTGTCACAGTCAACAGGAGTCTAAAGGGGCCTAATTACTAAAGGTAATGTGATATCCTGGGTAGGATCCTGGAGTTGAAGGGCATTAGGTAAAAAGTGAAGGAAATCCAAATAAATAATGGACTTTACTAATATTGTATTGAGCTGGGCATGGTGGTGCACGCTTGTAATCCCATACTTGGGAGACTGAGACAGGAGGATCGCAGGTTCACAGCCAGCCTCAGCAACCTAGTAAGGTGTTCGGCAACTTAGCGAGACCCTGTTTCAAAATAAATAATAAAATAGGGCTGGGGGTGTAGCTCAGAGGTAGAATGCCCCTGGGTTCAATCCCCAGTACCACAAAAAATAAAATAATATTGTACTGGTATTGGTTCATTGACTGTAACAAATGTACCACACTAATATAAGATGTAATAGGGGAAAACAACCAGGCACGTTGGTGCATGCCTTTAATCCCAGTACTTGGAAGGTTGAGGATTGCAGGCTCGAGGCCAGGCTTAGCAATTTAATGAGACCCTCAGCAAATTAGTGAGACCCTGTTTCAAAATAAAAAATAAAGCCGGGTGTGGTGGCACATGCTTGTAATCCCAGTACTTGAGAGGCTGAGATAGGAGGATCGCAGGTTCGCTGCCAGCCTCAGATAGTGAGGCCCTCCGCAACTTCATGAGACCCGGTTTCAAAATAAAGGATAAAAAATAGGGCCAGGGGTGTAGCGCAGAGGTAGAACGCCTCTGGGTTCAATCCCCAGTACCACAAAAAAAGGGCTGGGGGTGTAACCCAGAGGTAGAATGCCCCTGGGTTCAATCCCTGGTGACACACACACACACACACACACACACACACACACACACACACACACAAAAGAAGTAGAATGCCTTGGAGTTCAATCCCCAGTACCAATGATAATAATAATAATAATAGGGGAAATGGGGTATGTCATATATGGTAAGTTTTTGGTACTATCTTTGCCAATTTTCCATAAATTTAAAACTATTCTAAAATGCACTCTTTCACCGGGCGTGGTGGTGCACGCTTGTAATCCCAGTACTTGGGAGGCAGAGACAGGAGGATCCAGGTTCGCGGCCAGCCTCAGCTACTTAGTGAGGCCCTCCACAACTTAGTGAGACCTGGTTTCGAAATAAAGAATAAAAATAAGGGCTGGGGTGTAGCTCGGAGGTAGAACGCCCCTGGGTTCAATCCCCGGTACCACAAAAAAATAAAATAAAATGCACTTTTTCCTTTCCTTTTCTTTTTTTTTTTTTGTGGTACCCTATGGTTCCAGTTCTGAAAGTGTGGTGGAGCACATGGATCTGTGTTTTTTTCCTCTATACAACCCTAGATGGTTAGGAGGCAGATAATCTGGGGCTCACCACTGGAGAAAACACTGCTATCTGGGGTGGGTGTTGACTGAGTAGGGTAAGCAGAAGAAACCTTCGTTCAACTCTCTTCTGACATTAAATAGACTCTCCTGAACCAGCCCCTTGTGGTTACCACTGTTTTCTGACACAGTGTAGGTGGGAGTGAGTCTGGATTACCACAAGCCATTTTGGTTCCACGCCTGTCAAAGCAGCACTATCAAAAGATTCTATTTTAGCCGGGCGTGGTGGCGCACGCTTGTAATCCCAGTACTTTGGGAGGCGGAGACCGGAGGATCCGGGTTCATGGCCAGCCTCAGCTCTCTCTCTCTCTCTCTCTCTCTCTCTCCTTGTCTCTCTCTCTCTCTCTAATTAGTGAGGCCCTCCGCAACTTCGTGAGACCCAGTTTCAAAAATAAAGTATAAAAAATAGGGCCGGGGGCATAGCGTGGAGGTAGAACGCCCCTGCGTTCGATCCCCGGTACCACAAAAAAAAAAAGATTCTATTTTAAGCTGTTAATTTTCAGGATAATTTGTTATGCAGCAATAGGTAACTAATATACTCCTGACCCAGTCTTTCATTTCGAGTCATCGTGTTCAGTCATTTGGGGTAGGACCCAAACAATATCAGTGAGCGCTCATTGGTGCACCTGCCAAGTACTTAATGTACATTTTCTCACTTAATAGATATATGGTGGGAGGCAGTCTTCATTTCATTTTAGAGAAGGAAGAAAACCGAGGCTCAAACAGGAAGGTGACTTGCTGTAGGTGAAGTGATACAAGAGGAGCCAAGGTGCATATTGAGGTTCATGGGATGCCTGAGCCTTTCCTTTAGCTAAGATATCCCAACTGTTTTAAACTCAACTGCCATCTCTATTCCTTTCCCTCCCAACCTTTAAGACTTAACTAAGCCAGGTGTGGTGGCGCACACTTGTAATCTCAGTACTTTGGGAGGCAGAGACCGGAGGATCCGGGTTCGCGGCCAGCCTTAGCGCTCTCTCTCTCTCTCTCTCTCTCTCTCTCTCTCTCTAATTAGTGAGGCCCTCTGCAACTTCGTGAGACCCGGTTTCAAAAATAAAGTATAAAAAATAGGGCCGGGGGCATAGCACAGAGGTAGAACGCCCCTGCATTCAATCCCCGGTACTGCAAAAAAAAAAAAAGACTTAACTAAAATGTGGCCCCTCCACGAGACCATCTACTCTGCTTGCCCTGCCAGTCCCTCAGAACACAGAACACATTATTATAGACATGGTCCTTCCATGATGTAATCAGCCCTCTCGTGTCACTCTTCCCCATCTGAGTCAATGGCATCGCCTCAGCTGCACAGGCCCCCAAACTACCTTGCTAGCCTTGATCTACTCCTTATGACCCCAGTGTTGTGACCCATGAACAAGCCTGTGGACTCCACTTCTAAAATGCATCCCCAGCTGGGCATGGTGGCACATACCTATAATCCCAGTATTTGGGAGGTTAAGACAGGAGAATCGTAGGTTCTCAATCAGCCTTAACCAGTTAAGAGAGGCCCTCTGCAACTTAGTGAGGTACTGTTTCAAAGTAAAAAAATAAAATAGGGCTGGGGGTGCAGCTCAGAGGTAAAAAGCCCCTGGGTTCAATCCCCAGTACCATACACAAACACAAAAAAATCCCCAGTCCCTGCGTTTCTGGCCTCTTCGTTGCCACCCCAGCCCAGGCCACCATCATCTTACCCTGGAGCTTATCTACTCTGAGTTTCCGGTATCACCCCTACAATCTCCATGCAGCAGCCAGAGAGTTTTCTTTGAAGACTGCTGAAATATCATTTCCCAGACTAACACCCCCTGCTGGTTTCTACAGCAGGATGAGATCCATCTCAGCTTCCCCAGTTGCCCACTTAACACCTGCCACATCCTGGCCACTCACTAGGACTTGGTCCTGTTTTATTTTCTTCATGTCATTTTGGAGCCAACTTAATGGTCTGTCCTACCCAGTAGCCATTTTTGTTTCCTCTTCTTTTCCTGGCTAATGGGATTCCAGTTTTGTTCCGGTGACAACAAACTTGAGGGAACACATTATTTTCCCCATCCTGGAGATAAATCTTGAGTGCCCAGGATGACCATGGGTTATCTTCCCTTCCTGCTGCCAGGGAGCAGTTTAGAGCTGAGCACAGGCTACAGTCCTGGCCAATGAGTCAAGAGGGCAATGTGCTGGGAGCTGATGCAAGTTTCTCTCACTGTTGGTACTTGCCTATAATCACAGTACTTGGGAGGCTAAGACAGGAGGATCGCAGTTTCGAGGACAGCCTCAGCAAGTAGTGAGATGCTCATCAACCTAGTGAGACTGTTTCAAAATAAAAATAAAATAGGGCTGGGGTGTAGTGCAGAGTAGAATGCCCCTGGTTCAATCCCCAGTACCAAAAAAAAAAAAAAAACCCACACAGAAGGGAGTCACATTCTTGCTGCCCCTCTGCAGGCAGGGGTTGGTTGCCTCTGCTGCAACCTAGGTACCACCACTGCCCACCGCCAGGGGTCCTTCATTTCACAGCTGAGCAGCGAGAACCACCACATGTCCTGATGGCTTAAACCTACACTGACTCCTCTGTTACTATGGCCAAAAGTACACCCATTGTCATGATCTAAAATCACCTTGTTTATTTATTGCTGCTACCTTCCTGCTCCTAAACTGGAAGGTCCACGAGGAAAAGGCCCTTGTCCCTCTTGCTTCACCGTGTCCCGTTGCATGGACTGGGATCTGTCTGGCACATACTATAGCAGATGCTTAATAAATGCATGCAGCCAGGTGTGGTGGCACATGCTTGTAATCCCAGTACTTGGGAGGCTGAGACAGGAGGTTCACAGGTTCAAAGCCAGCCTCAGCAACTTAGTGAGATTCTCAGCAACCCAGTGAGACCCTATTTCTAAATAAGAAATAAAATTGGGCTGGGGGTTTAGCTTGGAGGTAGAATGCCTCTGGGTTCAATCCCTAGTACCAAAAAAAAAATACATGCAAATGAATGCAGATGAACATGCCCAACCTCAGCAGGCCCTCTAGGGCAGGCACCAGCAGACTCATCTCCTGGCTTCAGCAGGTGGCTGTGGCTCAGAAGTCTCTGTGGGATCTACAGGCTGGGAAGTCAGAAGGCAGCTGCTCAAGAACCCAATTTAATAAGATTTACAAGTAGACACGTACAAAAACACACATAACAATGTACAAGTCATTGCAAGACTAGGGACTGAATCCGGAATGCAGAGGGACCCCCGCCCCAGGGGAGGTGGCCCCAATAGGTTGGTGATCTCAAGGTATTTTCCCACTGATTCTCTACATCTTGGCCTTATCTAACCAATATAATGAACCCCATACCTGAGGCTAAGATTTAAGAGCTACCCAGACCTAACCTTTTACCTCCACTCCAAACTTCCCTGCTTTAGGCCACCTGGGACTGAAAGAAGGGGAGACTATTAACCTAAAGAGAACGGAGCCTTGGCCCCACTGACAAGAGATTTCAATAGCTGTCCCATGACACCTTCTCTGTCTGTTTGTGGCCAAATGTCTACCAAGAGTGCTAGGGAAGTTGGACAATGGGGGACAGGGAAGGTGGAAGGAAGGCAGGAGGTACCCCAAACACCCCAGAGAGGCCCAGGGAGGTGGAACAGGGCTGGAGGCCCATCCAGACTAGCTTCCAGCAGGGAGTCACCACTGCAGGGGGCCGATGTCAGTCCCCAGCTCCTCCTCCTCTTCTTCCTCCTCCTCCTTTAGCGGGAAGGGCTTCACAGGCCACTTCACCCTGACTACTGGCTCCACGTGCTCCTGGAGGCGGTGCCGCTTCATGTGGGCATTCCGACTCTTGATCTTGTCAAACACCCTGAGGAGTTGAGAGGACCAAGAGTCAGAGAAGGGGGGGAGGCTGGTGGCCCAGGGGAGGGACCACAGGCCAGGGCTGGGTGGTGTGAGCATCTCTAGGGAAAGGCCAGGTACCTCTCACACTCTCTGCATGGAAACACGCCCTGACTCTCCACGCTGCCTGGCGGCTCGGGGGTCCGCTTGGGGCCTGCACTTGGGCTGGAGTTGAGGATCGACTCCCTCCTGTAATTCTTGGTCTTTATCTTTAACTCGGGAGTTGGACGGTGGCTGGGTGTCTCCCGAGGACTGCAAGAGACCTGCAAAGGGAGCAAGAACAATGTAAGGATCTAACCCTGCACCCCTGTAAAACAGACACACGAGCATGCATGTCCTCTGCTGGGAGACCAATCCCTGGGGGGCACCTCCCCGCCCTCCAACTGGGACGGGAGTGAGCATCCGGATCAGAGATGCACTAAAGACCTCTCCCTTGTGGGTCCTCTACCTTTTCTTCTGTCCTTTCTACCTCATCCGGTTCTCTCTTGACTCTTTTTTCTAGCCCTGGGGCTCGGCCACAGTCAAACTTGATCATTTTTTTCCAGATGTAATAATACTCAACACACTGCGCCACAGTTTTTGTCTGGATCTAGTGGAAGAAAACAAGTAAGTTGTGGCAGCACCTCTTGGACCCCACAGCATGATCCTATCCTGGGCCAGCCAGCACCACTGAAAGTCCTTCCAAAACACCTTCCTTGGGCCAGGCATAGTGGTGCATGCCTGTGATCCCAGTACTTGGGAAGCCGAGACAGAAGGATTGCAGATTCAAGGACAGCCTCAGCAAGTAGCGAGACTCTCAGCAACCTAGTGAGACCATTTCAAAATAAAAATAAAATAGGGCTGGGGGTGTAGCTCTGAGGTAGAATGCCCCTGGGTTCAATCCCTATTACTCCCACACACAAAAAAAACCTTCCTTGGCATGGTGTGGAATACCCCTTTACTGCAAAGGCAGAGGCGAGGCTGTCCTCCCAGTTGATGAAGGGATACAACATCTAACTACGCCCACTGCAACACCATGCCAACAGCCATGTGTCTACCAACCAGAACTAACCAAAACCAAATGCCAGCCAGGAATGGTGGCACACACTTTTACCCCAGTATATGGGAGGCTAAGACAGGAGGAGCGCAGGTTCAAGGCCAGCTTCAGCAACTTAGCGAGACCTTGTTTCAAAGTAAAAAATAAAAAGGGCTGGGAGTGTAGTTTGGAAGTAGAATGTCCCTGGGTTCAATCCCCAGTATCCTCCCCCAAAAAATAAAGAAAAGAAGGTGGACTTCTACTTCTGAAGAAGAGTAAGTAATAGGAACCAGATTTACCCTACTATCCAAAACAATGAAAAGCAGTCAACATACAAGCAAAGGTGGGCAAGACAATGAACTCCGAGAATGGCCTTGCACATGAGCGTTCACAGCAGCTTTATTGATAATCACCCCAAACTGTAATCCACTCAAATGTCTGTCAACCAGTAAAATAAACTGTGGTACATCCATGCAATGGAAAACTATTCAGAAATAGAAAGGGCTGAACCATTAATACATGCAACAAGGATGAGCCACGAAACAGCAACGCTGAGTGTAAGAAGATGGACAAAGCAGAGGACATGCAGTATGACTATTCTGTGGGTAGAGTCATGACTCTAGAAAGTGCAAATACATGTACAGAGGTAGAAAACAGAGCAGGGGCTGACTAGGGACAGGGAGTGGCACTACAGTAGATTACCAAGGGAAGGAAGATACTTTTGGGGATCATGAATATGCTTTTTTTTTCTTTCTTGTGGTACTGGGGATTGAACCCAGGGGCATTCTACCTCTGAGCTACACACCCAGCCCTATTTTTATTTATTTATTTTTTTTTTTTTTTTTTGCGGTACCAGGGATTGAACCCAGGGGCATTCTACCTCCGCGCTACACCCCCGGCCCTATTTTTTATACTTTATTTTGAAACCGGGTCTCACGAAGTTGCGGAGGGTCTCACTAAGTAGAGAGAGAGAGACAAGGAGAGAGGGAGAGAGAGAGAGAGAGAGCTGAGTCTGGCCGCGAACCCAGATCCTCCGGTCTCCACTTCCCAAAGTACTGGGATTACAAGCGTGCGCCACCACGCCCGGCTCTTTATTTTTTATTTTGAAACAGAGTCTCACTAAGTGAGGCAGAAGGCCTCACTAAGTTGCTGAGGCTGGTCAAGAACCTATGATCCTCCTGTCTCAGGCTCCCAAGTACTGGGATTACAAGCGTGTACCGCTACACCCGGCTCACTGATATGTTTATTATCTTGATTATGGTGATGGTTCCACAGGTATATAAATATGTCAAAACTTATTAAATCTTACCCTTTGATTACGTGCAGTTTTGTGAATGAATTTTTTTTTTTGCGGTACCGGGGATTGAACCCAGGGGCGTTTTACCTCCGAGCTACACCCCATATTTTTTATCCTTTATTTTGAAACCAGGTCTCACGAAGTTGTGGAGGGCCTCACTAAATAGCTGAGGCTGGCCACGAACCCATGTCCTCCGGTCTCCGCCTCCCAAGTACTGGGATTACAAGCACGCACCACCACACCCAGCTACTTGTGAATGAATTTTTTAAAAGAATAGAAAATAGCAGAAAGACAGTATATGGAGTATGAGTTCATGCTTTTTTTTTTTTTTTTGCGGTA
>PVJS01053187.1:0-13370 GCA_004027185.1 Glis glis | reverse complement strand
GAGGACATCCTGCAACTGCCCAACATCCAGAGATGAGCCTCAAGTGTGAAGGCTATGGGTACAAGTGACGCACTGACTTAAATCTGAGGGTTACAGGTGTTTCCTCAGCAAGAAATGAATGAGCACTGTGGCTGGTGATAAACCAGTTCTGCTGTGTTTTCCAATAGCTAACTCATACCCTGAAGTTTGGGGTAGGGAATGTTTCTGTTTCTTTACTGTGCTGGTGTTTATTTTCATTCCTTCTTTTTTTGGGGGGGTTGCTGTATTTTTTTCCAGTACTGGGGATTGAACCCAGGGGCATTCTACCTCCTAACTACACCCCCAGCCCTATTTCTTATTCTTTATTTTGAAACAGGGTCTCACTAAGTTGTGGAGGGCCTCACTAAGTAGCTGAGGCTGGCCGCAAACCCGGATCCTCCTGTCTCAGCCTCCCAAGTACTGAGATTACAAGCCTGAGCCACCACACCCGGCCAATTTTTCTCTCTTCTAACTTAGATCTTTTGAGTAAAGTTCCCTTGACCCATTTCTGTCTCTTCCAGGTCCTTCACTTTAATGAAATCAGAAAGGACTCAACACAAAGAAGTAAACCCTATCAGGTGAGTCTGAGAGAGCATTTTGGTCCTGGGAGAGCCTCATATCTGAGAGGGTCATAATTGGAAATGGGAATTTCCCATACACTGAGAACAGGCAATTTTTAGGGGAAATCCTGGAAAAGGAGATTAGGCTACACAGAGTGGTTTCACATTTCATGTTCATAATTACTATTTTCATGTTTCTCTTTTACTCGGAGAAGATCAGCATGGTACTTAGGACTATGGGGTCTGGAGCCGGACAGGGTAGGTTCAAATTCCAGCTCTGCTCTTCCCAAATGATGAACATGAGCAAGCCACGAGTACCCTGAGTCACAGCAGCCTCTCCCAGGAAACTAAAAGGAACCTGGAGCAAAACACGTCACATTTACGACAGTGCCAGTCTGTTCTAAATAAGAAGCCATAAAAAATGATAGTTATTATTATAAAATAACAACAATTATCACACACATGTTACTAAAATCAATTAACTGTCATTAACTCAGTAATAGGATCAAGAGGAAAAAGCACAAGTTCAAGTGTGTTTTGACAAATGATTGCTAGCAGATATATTGGTTTCAAGGCTTAATAGTGCAAACCTCTTAGATGGCAGGTAGAAATTTTCAGATTTTGATAGGCTTGGGCTTAGAATGTGGCTCTGCTGATTTATGTCCCCTGGAAAGGTTACTTCATTGAGCTTTCTCATTTTCATCTGAGTTGGACTCAGACTTAGATTACGTACATGCGTCCTTCAGCTGAGCACCAGGCACATGCTGTACTTACATGCAGAGAATGACCATCACCAGGGAAGAGCCAAGGGAAGAGCCACTGATCACAGTCCACTGTCTCAGAAGATGAAGCCTTATGTCATAACACGTTTAAAATAGCCAAACTTCAACATGACTGTATCCTTCATGGTAGTTAGAAATGAAATTCATTTATTGGTGCATTGTAATTATACATTTTTATATATGTCAGGGTATGAATATCATACATGCACACATTGCACATTTAGCCCTCCCTTCAATCCCACCCTATTCGCTCCCCCTTCCCTCCCTTTCATGCTCCGGATAAATGAACATAAAAAGTTAAGAAAAAAAGAAAAAAAAAGAAATGAAATTCAGAGTCAGGTGTGGTGGCGCCTGCCTGTAACCCCAGTGCCTGGGAAGCTGAGACAGGAGGATCGCAGATTCAAGGCCAGTCTCAGCAATTTAGTGAGATTCTAAGCAACTTAGTGAAACTCTTGTTTCAAATAAATAAATAAAGGGCGGGGGTTTAACTGAGAGGTAAAATGTTTAACCCAGAGGTAAAATGTCCCTGGGTTCAAAAAGAAAGAAAGAAAGAAAGAAAGAAAGAGAGAGAGAGAGAGAAAGGAAGGAAGGAAGGAAGGAAGGAAGGAAGGAAGGAAGGAAGGAAAGATGGATCTGGGAAAATAAACCTAATATTTAAACCAGTAAGAGGACAACCCAATGGCACTGCAACTTTAGTTCAAAAGAGAATAGACTGGAGTATCTTAGAGCAGGAGGAAAGAATTTCCTGGAAGAGGTTCATAAGGTGGATTCTTAAGGGTATTTGAGGTAAATATATCAAGTATCAGGGAATAAACTGAAGGTCATCTTTGAGATCACCAACCTTTAGGTATTGCTCTAACAGACTTCACATGAGTTCAATATTTGCATTAACAGTGTAATTCCATGAGCACCTTTTTTTGTTGTTGAAGGCTGAAAACTCAGGAAATGTGCATCAGCTATTTCAAAAGCTTCTGACCGAACTAAATACACACAGTGATGCATATGAGCTGAAGATTGTCAATGGGGTCTACGGAGAAAAAAGTTTTCAGTTTCTTCCTGTAAGTTTCACCTGGCCCTCCACACCTTGAATCTGCATCCTGGGACCTATGAGGGTCCTATGGGGTCCTATGGGGGTCCTATGGGAGCCTGGCTGGCTCAGACAGGCAGCATTCACCCATGGGGGGGGATCAGCCCCATCTGACTCTATCCTACTGGAGTGAGCCAGGCCCTGACTATGCATGGGTAAAGTGTAGATTTGAAGTTATCTAATGAGGAAAGAGAAGTCGTGAGATGCGATCCATGAGCCGGCATGGACTCAGTCCCTGAGAACACATTGTGGTGGGAAATGTATGAATAATGGGATATGTCGAATGGACAGGCTTGGAGTCCCTGGGGATAACGGGGGAAGTACCAGGGAATACTGACTTCCAGGATGGACGATATAAACACAGATGAGAAATGTATGGGGGTGAATCTACTGGCAAGAAGTCTCAAAAGCAATTTGTTTCCTTCAGAGCAACTTGCTTTGAAAGTTACAAACCACAGCCTCTTCTTTCCCTGCTTTTTGCCGGGTAATATTGACCTTCAGTGACCTCCTTCTTGTGCCCACCTGTACTACCTTCTCCTACTACCTACATAATACCTGTGTAAAAATATGGATGTGCAGCTGGGTCCAGTGGCACACACCTGTAATCTCAGTACTTGGGAGGCTGAGACAGGAAGATCACAGGTTCCAGGCCAGCCTCAGCAACATAGAAAAACCCTCAGCAACTTAGTAAGATCCTGTTTCAATATTAAAAAACAAATAAATAAAAATAAAAAGGGCTGTAAATGTAGCTCAGAGGTAGAATGCTCCTGGTTCAAAAAGAAATGCTTGTGCAAGAGATAGTGAGGTTTGTCAGGGTCTGGATTCAGCTTACTATAATTATAAATAATTAAATGTGGTAATGCATAAATTATCTTAATTTCTCTTTCTTCCTTCACACCTCAAAGGAATATGTGAATAATGTTAAGAAATTTTACCTAGCCGATGTGGAATATCTTGACTTCATAAATGCTGCAGAAGAAAGCCGAAAGAAGATCAATTCCTGGGTGGAAACACATACAAACAGTGAGTGTGGGGGCTACAATAGAGGCACTTTGGAGTACCTTGTGAGTGAACCTTGTGCTTGACACAGCACGGAGCTCTGGGGAGATGGGTTTTCAGGAAGGATGGATGAGGCAGTGCAGATGGTGGATGATCCAAGTAAATGTGGAAAGAGCCAAGCAAAACCAGGGAGGTGATTGCAGGAAGCCAGTTTGGTGGAACTGTGGCTGGAGACATATTTGCACATGGCCCTCGGTGACAACATCTTTTGGATCTCCATTCCCCACTCAGACCCATTTTGAGATTATACCCTTTTCTTAAAATCAGAACCAATTTTTTTTTACTGGATCATTAAAAGAAAACATTAGAAAGGATTCCTTCCTTTTTTACTAATTTGGAAATCAGCAGCCCTCCTCTAAGCCACACTTCTAGCCACCTGAGCTGAACCACATCTCCATCCACATCTCTACAGCACTTATCACAAGTGACTTGTCCATCCCTGACAAGGAGCACCTCTCCATATAGGCCAAGCCTACAGCAAATCAACTTTAGAATGAATAGGAATACCCGCCCAAGGAGTAGTGTCCTACAACATGGGGCATGTGTGTCAGATTACAGAGTTCTTGCCATTTGTCCTAAGGTGCTGTTTCCTCTGAGCAGCGAGTCCAAAACTGAGAAAAACTGGAGAGATGGAGAGTATCTCAGTCAACATTCTCACAGCTGTAATCCAGAACAACTGACCACACAACTTAGTAGAAGGAAGATTCATTTGCTCACAGTTTTTTTGAGATTCCGGAGTTCAATCTATATCAGGCTGGGTCTGCAGAGCTCAGGGCATGGTGGCAGAAGCTGATAGAGGGAGAGAGCAAGGGTCAGCTCTCACATCGTGAAGGCTAGAAGCAAGAGAGAGAGCAAGCAAACAAGGGGATTCAAAGACAAAGGCAAAGTCCTTAAGGCCACACCCCCAGGGACCCACCTTCTCCAGCCACGCCCCACTTGCCTAGGTTACCACCTAGTAAATCCATTACAATGGATTTATCAACTAATGAGATTACATGACTTAATTGCATCAACTCTGAACATTAATACATGAGCTCTTCAGTGGGCACTCTATATCTAGCCATAACAAAGAAGGAGGAATGAAAGACTTAAGTTGAAAGAGAAGACAAAATTTGTTTTCCAGAGCCAGTCATAGTGGCCCATACCTGTAATCCCAGTACTTGGGAGACTGAGACAGGAGGATCACAGGTTCAGTTCAGGGCCAGCCTCAGCAACTTAGTGAGACCTTGTTTTAAAATAAAAAAATTAGGGCTGGGGGTGTGGCTCAAAGGTAGGGTACCCCTGAGTTCAATCCCCAGTACCCCCCACACACACAAGTATTTTTTCAGTATTCAGTATGAAATGGCTATACTCACCCATAGAGAGAGAGCCTGAAGTTCTTTCCCATCACAGGAAGCGGTCTCTCCATCACAGGTGACCCTCTCAGGATGGCACCAGGTGTAAGACTACACCCGGTGAACAGGTCAACAAAGCCCTAAAGTTGTGACTCTAGCAAATAATTAATGATCAGTCATGAACTTTTGCAAAGCTTCTTCCAGACGAACCACTTGTACTTTGCATGACTGACCTTTTTTATTCTTTCCTTTGCAGAAAAAATCAAGGACTTATTTCCTAATAAGTCTCTTGACCGAGACACTGTGCTGGTTCTGGTGAATGCAGTCTATTTCAAAGGACTATGGAATCTGAAATTTAATAAAGAAGAAACTAGAGAAGAAAAATTTTGGCTGAATAAGGTATCATCTACATTTCATTTGCCTAATGTAACGTAATTATGTATGGAAAATTGAATTTAAACCTATCTGATAAGATGTATCACAGAAAGTACAAAATAGAATGGGTCACAGCTGTGGTTTTGTTGTTTTATTCTTTTTTTTATTTTTTTGCGGAACCGGGGATTGAACGCGGGGGTGTTCTACATCCGCGCTACGCCCCCGGCCCTATTTTTTTATACTTTATTTTGAAACCTGGTCTCACGAAGTTGCGGAGGGCCTCACTAGGTAGAGAGAGAAAGAGAGACAGAGACAGAGACAGAGACAGAGAGAGAGCTGAGGCTGGCTGCGAACCCGGATGCTCCGGTCTCTGCCTCCCAAAGTACTGGGATTACAAGCGTGCGCCACCACACCCGGCCTGTTGTTTTATTCTTGTAACATTATTTAGTTAGAAATACTTGAAGAAACTTGTATGTCTACTTCACACAATTCCCGAGTTATCTCTCTTCAAAGGAAAGGGATGTGTTTGGTATCTCAATACTATTATTATCTTTTTGCCTTATGTCTCACTTGGTATTTTTTGACTCCTTAATTTACTGCAGGACATGAGCAAATCTGTGCAGATGATGAAACAAAACAAGTCTTTTAATTTTGCCATACTGGAGGATGTGAAAGCCAGGATCCTGGAAATACCATACGAAGACGAAGAGCTGAGCATGATTGTGCTGCTGCCAGATGAGGTCGATGGCCTGCAGAAGGTAAGACTTGCATTTCCAGTTCTGCCTTCAACTACCTGTTTTTTTCCCTATGATACCTTCCTGTTTAAGCCTAAACAAGGCAAAAGCTTTGAGACCAAGGTGCCTCAAAGTAATGAAAAATTCAAGACAAGAGACAATGATTCATCATTGTATCACAAATATTTTAGCTTAGAGCCTGATTCACAGTGAAGGTTTAATTATTAGTTAGATGATGTTATATACATTAAATATTAACTTGATAGTACTGAAAAGCAACAATTTAAATTTGGTTGAGAGAAATATACTGCAATGTAGAAAATGTTTAAAAATATGTTAAGCAAAAAAAAAGGTAAAAGTAGGATGTGCAGTATAACTGCAGTATATAACAAATAATATTTACCAAAAAAGGAGTCCAAAAATGATACATGTAGTAAGCTGGTAGCATCAGGGATACAAATAGATGGTTCATTTTGTACAAAATAATGTAATGATTCTATTTTCACAGACACCCACACACACATACACACATACACAAACACACACACGCACACACACACACACATATATGTACATTGTATACATGTATAATCAAATAAATATACTTATATATTCAGGACTTGTATTTTAGCTTATTAGAATAATGTCTAATAAACATGAATCTTCTGTATATTACATTGCTTGCTAAAGCAAAAATTTCCCATATATTCATTGCATTGTAATGGGGTGTTAGAGGCCTAAAGTTAATCACGTCTGTTTCTTTTTTTTCCATCTTTATAGCTTGAGGATAAACTCACTGCTGAGAAATTAAAGGAGTGGATGAGCCCACAGAATATGAACAAGACTACGTTGAATTTATACTTTCCTCGGTTCAAAGTGGAAAATAGCTATGACCTTAAGACCACCTTGGCAGACATGGGGATGGGGGACGTCTTCAGTCCACAGGATGCCGACCTCTCGGGCATGAGTGGGAGACAGAAACTTGCGGTGTCTAAAGCCGTGCACAAGTCCTTTGTGGAGGTGAACGAAGAGGGAACAGAGGCTGCAGCTGCCACTGGCATAGGAGTTGAAGTAACATCCTCACCAATGGTTGAAAATTTCTATTGCAATCACCCTTTCCTATTCTTCATCAAGCAAAATAAGACCGACAGCATCCTCTTCTTTGGCAGAGTCTCTTCCCCTTAAGTGTGAATGCCACTATTTGGGGCAAAAGGTCAGAGTTATTCCAGTGAATTGATGGCTGGAATAAGCAGATTCTCTTGATTTCTTTTTTTTTTCCAGTCTTATAATCACCTCTAAAAATTCAGTGGTTTAAAGAGTATGTCTCTCTATTTCTCACTTTCCACACACATATATAAGCCTAGATTTTTTTCTTATAAAAATCCCCTTGGGGACAAAATGCTCAATGTTAAAATAAACACAGATTTCAATACTGTATCTTCAATACTGTATTTTAATAGTATACTGTATTTGATATATGATTCTATTTGTGACCTTTTTTAAATGAACCAGACTAAATCATACTTTCTCTCCAAACTGATTAGCCTGGACACCCATATTTCCTTAAATTTAGGTGTAATCTGAGACCCTTTTTATATTTCTAAATTTTGTTGCTGTACATTTTTGCTGTGCTGGGGATCAAATCCAGGACCTTGCGCATGCCAAGCAAATGTTCTACCACTAAGCTAAACTCCCAGCCCAAGGAAAACTTAGAATACTACAATATGACAAAATGAACTTGCTCCAGATATCTGCACTAGAAAACATATTAATATAATTAACAGATTCCAGGAAGAAACCACTAGAGATTTGTACTGCCCAATACAGTAAGACCAGCCACATGAGGCTGTTTAAAATTAAATTAACATTAAAGTTAAAAGTAAAATTACTCTGTCTCACTAGCCACATGTCATACACTCACTACCCAGACATGGCCTGCAGATCTCACCCTGGATCACACAATTATTGAACATTTCACATCATCATAATTCCATCACCACAGCATACTATGGACAACAATACTGTAGAACTTGGAAAATTATGGGATGAAATTGAGTATATATGAGGGCTTCTAAGAAAATAAAAAGAGAAAGATATTTATTCTTTAACATATTAAAACAGAGCTATCTAAATTTCTTTTCAAGCTGAAAAGAAAACCCTAGAAGCATTGAATTCAAAGGGTAAAAAAGAAATTCCATATTATTGCTACTTTTAACAATGAATTAGTGAAAAAAGAAAAGAGTAGATCAATTTATAGAATGTGATACCACTTGTGTTTTTTAATAATCAACTGCACACATGTATTTGTGTGTACACATGTAACCTATCTCTGAAGGACTATATAAAGAATTAAACCATGTGTTCCAGGGAGGGAATTAGGTGTCTTGGTGACATCAATGGCAAGGGGGCTTTGTACTGTAAACCCTTTTTACATTTTATATTTTAAATCACAAGACTATATTTCCTATTCTCAAAATATCAATAAAGTCTATATTCTTAAAAGGTCAACTGATTCTAATTCTGATTCATCAGTATTACTCCTAAACCTCGGTCTAACTTTTAAAACAATATCATATTTTGCATTAATATACTACCAACTTTTCAAGAACAGAGTGTGATACAAATACTATTACTGAAACTATATATGACTCATATTAAACAAAGCAGAATACTCTATAGTTATACTGAATTACTACTGTCTAAAAGGGTTCGCTATTATAACTATATTTCTAATATGTGGTTCTGGCAACTACCATTTTCTAACATCTGGTTATTCTAGTTCAAGATAATATATAGTGATAAAGAAAACAATGTAATGAGTTCAAAGAAAATGGCAACTGAAAATAACTCATTGTCCACATTGTTTTACATTGATTTTTGAGTGAGACAGGACAGTTGTAATAGCCAGATTGTGGTTAATTGCTCTACCATCAAATGAAAACCCACAGTATCAATGTAACATTTGTAAGCAGAAATGAAAGCTATAAGAGGCTTAATTCTGTTAGATCAGAATATTTGCTTTCAAAATTCACTATGAGAGCCGGGCGTGGTGGCGCACGCTTGTAATCCCAGTACTTTGGGAGGCGGAGACCAGAGGATCCGGGTTCGCGGCCAGCCTCAGCTCTCTCGCTCTCTCTCTCCTTGTCTCTCTCTCTCTCTCTCTCTCTCTCTCCTTAACGAGGCCCTCCGCAACTTCGTGAGAGCCGGTTTCAAAATAAAGTATAAAAAATCGGGCTGGGGGTGTAGCGTGGAGGTAGAACGCCCCTGCGTTCAATCCCCGGTACCGCAAAAAAAAAAAAATCACTATGAACTACATTATGAGGTGAGACTTTAACGCATCAATAGAAGGATTAAAATAAAATAAAAAGAAATTTTATAATTCTAAATATCCCCCCTTTGAAATCCAGAAAAACACTTTTGAAGTTAAGTAGGCCCTTTGCTATCTTAGAGGCCAAGGAATGTCTTTCTCCAGGATCTAGGAGCCATCTCCTTGAACTGTAAGCATCAGGGAAGACAGCCTCCATCTCCCAGATTCTCTAGAGGGGAGCAGCCTAACTTCAGAGGGCACCTGGCTTCAAGTTGCAAAACTACCTCCTGTCCTAAAGACAGAAGTTTGCTTTTCCTTTGGATAAAGCCAATTCCTTAACACACATAGCCATCCCAATTACCACGTGAACCTAGGATGAATTTTGGATGATGAATGGAGCTGTGGCATTCTCTTATTTGAGGACTGTGTCTTGTTTATCTTGAGAACATGTATATAATGAGGTATATCTGCTTGGATATATGAAGAATGAAGCTTCTTTCTGTCTTTGTATACTATTCCTAGATAATCTGCGAAGTGTATTACATTCTGGTTGAATGTTTATTCAGTAATAAAAAATGTTTTCTTTCTCTACTCCCTTTGTGGAGACAATTTGGGGGTTGGGAGGAGATTTTGTTTTTAATTAATTCACCCATATGAATCCTGTCACAGGGTACTTAAAGAAAACACGTGTGCTAAGTATTAACACTGAAAAGAGGAGGTTCTGTCTTTCTGTAAACATGCGATGCATTGTTGGATGGTGGGGCCACTAGTAATGTGACCAAATTCTCTCTTTACTGGGTCCCTTCCCTCATTGTCCCATTTGGGCTAACAAAATGATGCAAACTTTCTGCTCACACACACACACTCCTCTTGTTATTCAGCTCTGTTATAGTCAAGGCACACAAGGAGCAGAATTTCCTGATTTTGCTTTAAAGTAGTTTATTGTACTTAGTCAATCCCCAGAGGACTATTGACCTCAAGACGAAGACAGAAAATATCACTCTTTCAAATTCTCCAAAGTTATCTGAAATTGATGTGATGTTATGGACACTGTTCAATAAAATAACCTTCTCTGGAGAGATGGTCTACCAATGAGTTGTTGGTCAGGCTTTGGTTTCATGATGGACCCCAGTCTCTTTCTCTTAATATTTTATCAGAAAGAAGTTGTCACAAAATGAATCAAATCTAGGAGAGATTATCAAAATGCTCCTCTTTCACAAGAAAAGCTTCTATAAAACAACTTTTAGTATCAAGTGAGAAATATTAAAAACACAAACAGGTCAGCATCTCTTCAATAGCTGTCTGTTTTGGGGTCAATAAGGATGGTTCACAGAACAAAGCCATGGTCTATACATATACATTGTCATCTAAGGGAACATCCACTTTCCTTATTCTAATCTTTCACTTACCAAGCAAGCTTTCAAACTATAATTTTTGCCTGTGTAAATACGAACAGGAAGATATTCCAAGATGACTAAGTATGGCTTATAATATAGCTTCACTCTGAATCAATAAATTTACCTGTTTGCAGTTAATAGACCAGACAGATGGGTTTGAGTAATGAGCAACCCTACTCCTGGGAGTTTTTCCCATCCTCCCAATCTCTGCTACCTCCCTCCCACCCTAGCCTCCCACTGAACTAAGTACAAATCTCTTTCAGATCAGCACATCATCATATGACTGTCATCTCTGCACATGTCTGTTTCTAACATCAAACTGGACATCCTTCAAAGGCAAGTATTGTCTCAGCCTTGGTTGCATTCTTCACAGCAAGTGCTCAAGGGGTATACACTGAATGAAATTAAAATAGATCCCTGGGATCCGACAATCTACAGAAGCAGCAACAAAAAAAAATTCCATTTGATTCTGTAAAACTGGGACTGGATCTTGAAACATCCTGGGGCCCCACCAAAGAACAGCTAGCTCACAAATGAAACTTGTACAAATCCCTGGATTTTGCACATCTTATTGCAAGACTTCCAATAAGCCCCATCAACTTCCCAGTGCTCCTACTCACAGGAGATAAATGTAGGGAAGATTGGATGGTGAGTGGGGCGAGACTGATATAAATGACCATGAGAACTGAAACATTTGTCTACCAAATAGTCTGTTAGTTAAACTCATTCTGAATCTGCTCTGGGCTCACTGAATTCACCCAGGATTGGATTTCTCCAGATCTATGGGGTAATACTCTCCGACAAAGCAAGTTAGTCTTTAATATCAAAGGGTGTGGGGAGAATCCAGCCCCAAAGGACGTCATGATACCAGGCTTCCTTTCCCCAGTTCTGGTATCACATAGCCATGTGCCCTATCAAAGAATAAATCAAGGGCCATCAGAGCTAAGAAAACAAAGCTAAATTTATTTTTAACGTGCTTTTATTGGTGCATTGGAGTCTTACATCACAGTGAATATCAATTTGATGTTAACATACATGCACACAGCTCTTAGTGTCCCCCCTCCCCCACCCCTATGAAGTACCAAGAATGATGTTGGTATATTCTCACATGTACACATTGTTTATGATAGTAATTCCACTGATTCACTTCTTTCTTGCCCTTCCCCTTCCCTTGTACCACTTCCCTTGACTCACTGAGGGTTCTCCATTATCAACCAGAGTCCCTTGTGTGTCCCCACTACTCCCTAGGTTGCACATATTAATGAAAACATATGTCCCTTCTTTTTTTGTGATTGACTGATCTCACTTAACATAATGTTCTCCAGATCCTTCCACTTTCTTGTAAATGATGTTGTTTTGTTCTTCTTTATTGCTGAGTAGAATTCCATTGTGTGTATTTCCCACAATTTTGTAATCCACTCATCTCTTGATGGACACCTAGGTTGGTCCCATAATTTGACCACTGTGAATTGTGCTGCTATGGACATGGGTATGCATATATTACTGTAGTTTTCTGGTTTCAGTCCTTTTGGTATGATTCTACACTCTTGGTGGGATTGAAAACTAGTTCAACCACTCTGGAGATCAGTGTGGAGATTCCTCAGAAAACTGGGAATGGATCCACCATATGATCCAGCTATACCAAAGCTAAATTTATTTACCTTCCAGGTGAGAGAACAAACCAGTAAAGGATTCACTCAGCCATTGACACATGGAGAAAAATCAGGGAGTTTCAAGGGCTAGACAGAGTAGAGTTCATGGTGGTGATACTAATTAAAGATGGAAAACTTGCACATTGGATAGGATTGTAATTGTTAAGTTTTCCTGTTATACTCTTAATCTCTTTGGGCTTCGGTTTTTCATTGGTTAAATAAAGGAATTGAATCAATGAGCTCTAAAGTTCCTTCCAACATTCCATTGGCCATGCTTCCTTTAGGAAATCATTTGGCAGAGCATCAGTGTATATATTTCTTTTCAAAATAAATAAATGAGAACAACAAAAAAATTAAGCTTTTACTACATAAAAAAAATATTTTTGTGGTGCTGGGGATTGAACCCAAAGGCATTCTACCTCCAAGATACACTCCAAGCCCTTTTTATTTTTTATTGGGAAATAGGGTCTCACTAAATTGCTGAAGCTGGACTCAAAACTGCGATCATTCTATCTCAGCCCCCAATGTATTGGGATTATAGGCGTGAGCCACTGCGCCCAGTTTAAAAAATACATTTGGATGATACGTCTTGAGACTGAACTACAGTAGGTGCAGAAATGTGCTCAGAGGTTGACTGTCCATTTCCGATTGAACCTTGAGGGGACTCCAGCCTGGCGACCACTTGCCTGCAACCTCAGGAGGGACACGGAGCCAGAGGCACCCAGCCAGTCTGCCCAGATCCTGACCCACAGGAAATGTGAGGCCAAAAGTGTTTCTCAGCCAGGCATGGTGGTGCATGCCTATAATTTCAGTACTTGGGAGCCTGAGATAGGAGAAGCCCAGGTTAGAAACCAGCCTCAGCAACTTAGAGAGATTCTCAGAAACCTAGTGAGACCCTGTTTCCAAACAAAATATAAAAAGGCTGGGGGTATAGCTCAGAGGTAGAATGCCCCTGGGTTCCATCCACAGTACCACAATAAATAAATAAATAGAAAGTCAAGAAATGAAGAAAAGGGAAACAAGGAACAGTTGGAACAAGCAGGACACAAACAGCAATATGGTAGA
>PVJS01053186.1:0-13369 GCA_004027185.1 Glis glis | reverse complement strand
TCTCTCTCTCTCTCTCTCTCTCTCTCCTTAGTGAGGCCCTCCGCAACTTCGTGAGACCCGGTTTCAAAATAAAGTATAAAAAATAGGGTCGGGGGTGTAGCGCGGAGGTAGAACGCCCCTGCGTTCAATCCCCGGTACCGCAAAAAAAAAAAAATATCTCGAATGAATATCATTTATTGAGATCAATTTGGGCAATAGCACTTTGCTTCTACTTATTAGCTGCCTTGCTGCATTAGAAAACTGAGTTTCTAGCTTCAGTTTTCAAGAGCAGAGAGAAAAGACTAGGATAAAAGAGGTTGTTATTGTAGTAGCAGTAAAGAGATAGTTAAGGTTTGAATTGCAAAAAACAATTTCCAAAAATTGGTTCTGAGCAACCTTCAGAGAGTAAATAAAATCTTGGCAAATTACCATTTATAAAACTTATATTGTGTTTTTCCTTTTAAAGTTATTTGCAGTATTAATCCAGAGCTTAGAAAAATGACTGTCAGATGAATCAGGTTTGAATTTCTGATTTTATTCACATTGCTTAGCTCAGACCTTTGTCATTCAACTGGATTTTGACAATGTCTTCCTTTTGTCTTCAATGTATCTCACTGAATTAGTCTGCTTTCTGTTACTAAAATAAAATACCCAAGTCTGGGTAAATTTTCAAAAAAGGAATTCATTTATCTACTTTTTAGTTTTGGAGACTAAAGTCCAAACACCACAGCAGTGTCCTGGTGAGAGTCTCTGACTATGTCCCGTCATGGCGGATGGCATCATGTTGGATAGGTTTATAGTGGAATTGTGTGTGATTATAAAAAATCACATAGTCATGCAGGAAGCCAAGAGAATGAGTCAGGAGTCAGGCAGGCTCTTTTATAGCAACCCTCTCTCAAGCATGAATTGGGACACTAAGAGTAGGGATTAGTATGGGAGCTACTTAATCCTTTCAGAGGGCAATACCCTCCAGTGACTACCCACTAGACTTTTACCACAGAATGGTCCCAATGTCTCTTAGCATCACCACCTTGAGGCTCAAGCTTCCAACACATGAAGCTTTGGGGACACACTTAATCCACATTCAAACCATGGTACTCTCCACTAATGGACAGATTAACTTAAAATGTAAATCTGTTATTATTTCTCATTTTTTTAAAATAAATTGTCTCCTATTTCCTAAACGAGTATTTCTCCACAAATTACGTCTACTTTAACAGACAAAACAGATGCCATTCATATGAAGGTCACCCCTGCATGGACATGCTTAGTTTCAGTGTCATTCACTGTTGGTTCTGCTCTTTTCTTCCTTCTCATTCAAAAAAGAAAATATTAAAATGCAAAGGACTGAAAGTGACCTAGGAACTCATTTATTAAAAACTAAAATTGTAACTCTAATTGCTTGCTATTATTAACAAATTATTGATATAATTGGGTATCAAGATACTATAGTTAAAAATCTACTGGACTATAGGATAAGTCCAAACTACTCAATATGATATCCATCATTGGAACCTAACTTAATTTTTTCTCTTTCCTCAGTCATATTTACTTCAGACAAGGAAATAATACAAATGACAGAGGGGAGAATTTCTTAGCAGGAAAGAGCATATAAACACATAGGAAGCTGGAGAAAACAGACTTTGGGATTTCACAGTTTACCTAAGGTGAATCTGAATGTATCCATCTCATATATTTTCAGGACTATTGTAACTAGGCATTTTTACATTATTGGCAGCCTTTCAATTTACAACTCTGATGAAAGAATAGAGTTTAAAGTGTGGAACTATAATATAGTAAGTCACTAAACTTGTTAGTAACTCAGGAGATTAGAGCTTCATAATTTAAATTTCATAATCATGTACATTCTTTTTTACTAACGTGAACTTTAGAGTGGCAGAAAGTCATATCATATCACTATATTTCAGTTATTAATATTACATTTGATTACCTTATGTATTTTTAATAAAAATTAAGAATTCTACAGCTAGGAGATTTACAAAAATAAGATTAATTACTATATCTGTAGGTAGAGTAATTCATCAGATCAGAGAATTGATGAATTACTGTCTTTCAGATCATTTATCTTTGAAAATTCTGTTCTAAGCTGAATGAGTAGAATGTTTCATCCACTTTGTTAGTAAAGTACTTTTCTCAGCCAAAGATTCAGTAAAACTACAATTTCCTGTACACAAATTCCTAAGTTATGATAAAAAGGCTCACATTCTTAAATTCCACATACATCTTTTTGATATAGGCTTTCCTTTCTAGGTTTAATTTTCTTTCTAAGCCTTCATTTGACAATTATATGTCACCTTGAGTGTACTTTTTATGAAGTTTTCTGTCTTCCTAACTAAATTATGATTTCTTTAGAGGAGGGAATATACATTCTATCTTTTTGTCTCCCAAATATATAGCACAGTGCCTTGAGGATTTTAAGGCAAATTTAGTTTAGAGGAAACTAATTTTGAGGAGAAAATATATGAGTTTCTTTTTCAAAGTGACCCAATATCATTATTAACAAATGTTCAGTTGCAAACACTATCCTAAGGACATGCTTTGTGACACTTGCCCCAAAGAATTTACAATTTATTTCCAGAGACAGTATATAGGCATACACAAAGTTCATTTGTAAGATATATAAATGAACATACATTTAGTATTGGGGGAATACAGAAAAGGATATGACCACTGTAAATGGTGTTACCAGGAAATGTTTAGGTACATTTCCAAATGGAATTAAATGATAGTCTCTATAATTTTGATATATAGAACAGGCAGATTTTTTTTGTACTGGTGATTGAATCCAGGGGTGTTCTACCTTGGAGCTACACATCCAGCCCAATTTTATTTTTTTATTCTGAAACAGGGTCTTGCTACGTTGCCAAGACTGGCCTCAAACCTGCAACCCTCCTGTCTCAGCCTCCTAAGTATTGGGATGACAGGTGTGCACCGTGTGTTTGGCAGATTTTTTTAATGTGACTTTACCAAGAAAGATTACTGTTACACTTATGCAAAAGGTAAGGTGACATTTTGAACTCATTGTTTAATCCTCCAAGGGAGGAGTTCTCCTGGAATAAGTATATGTGTACAAATCATTAATATTACTTTGAGAATTAGACTCCCCTCTTTTCTTTGCATAGAACCCAGGGCCTCATGCATACTCAGCAAGTGCTCTACAGCTAGATCCCCAGCCCTAAACGCCTTCATTTTTTTTCATTGCACAACATATTTGCCAATAAAAAATCATGCATATTTGTAATGTCAAGTTTTATATTTACAAGGAACTCAAATTAGGGACATGCAAGTATTGTACTCAAATAATTTGCTGCTATTGTTGCTTTGTAAGTAGAGAAGTCCAAAGATCAGAAAGAAGAAAAATAGCGGTAAAGGCCACTGTTTATAAAATTTAATGAAAAACAATTTTAGTGACAGTCTGCAATATTGTAATAGTCTTGCACCCTTATGGCAGTCTTATGAGAGAAGAACAAAAGCCTCTGATTTTCAATTCTGGTTTTACTAAACGCCAAGGGAAAGTTGAAGTTCTGAGAGCGCTCACTTAGGGATATAGCATTTGGACCCCAGCCCCAGTCTACTGGACATCAAAGTCCATATTCTT
This sequence comes from Glis glis, assembly GCA_004027185.1. Taxonomy (NCBI): domain Eukaryota; kingdom Metazoa; phylum Chordata; class Mammalia; order Rodentia; family Gliridae; genus Glis; species Glis glis. The sequence goes on along the minus strand of PVJS01053186.1, from coordinate 9,771 downwards.
TCTACTTTGCCATATTAATATTATCAGCCATTTACACATACATGTATATGTATCCACCCACACATATACAAGCCTATTTTTCTTTCAGGTTGGGGTAATTTTAGGCACTAAAGATTTATTTTGGTCCATCAACACTATGTTAAACATTTCACAATGAAGATTCCTATCTTAATTGTTCCTGTTGGATCTTTGAATTTCTACAGTCATAAATATTACATGTTGATTTTATTCATTCACATATTCTGCTAGGCATTGAGGATAAATAAGAGTTCCTGTATTAGAGGAACTTACTAGCCAACTGAGAAAAATAAATACATAAACAAATATATGCTGCAGGTATTAAGGGTGAAAGTAGTTTCTAGGTTCAATGAAGAAATAACAAGACTGAGTAAACAATTCATTATTTGTGAGTTGTACTAAACTGGAGCCTCAGATTTTTATCATCTATCTTTTGTGTTTGTTTTATTACAAGGTCATTTACATATATGCAGTTTATCATGGTCTTAGATGGTGTTTAGCATGTGCCTATCAAGTCATGAATTTAGTTCTTTTTCATGTGCCTTTCTTTAGCCTACACATAATTCTGGCATAGACCTTGAAACAGTTTGATCTTTATTATTTATTTTTTTAGATGTTCTAACTTAACTAGACAAGTAACTCCTAAAGCCAGTGGTTTTATTCTCTGTGTAGCTAAATCCTAACACAGAATCAGGCTTATGTAAGGCTTCCATTGAATATTGAGTGGGGTAAATGAAATAAATATGCAGTACTCCCTGGGAAGTTTATAAATTTCTTCACAAAATACATGATATATATGTATACATATACATATTCATAAACATATATATGTTGCACTTGTATCCAAAGGCACAAATATATGTATTTGTATATATATTTGTATATATATTTATATTATATATAAATTTATATTTATATTATATATTATTACTATAATAAACTTGCATAAAGCAAAGTTTAATCTAAACTACTGAATATCTTTTAACCTAATGGTAATAATTATAAGAAAGTCAGATCAAGGACTTATAACTTTATTTCATCAGATGAAAAGTTAGAACTATGACACAAGTTTGCGGATACCCAGATTGATGTCATTCCATTTTACTACCCTCATAAATACACTAACAAGAAAATGTGAATAATAATGCCTATTGGAACCCAGTGTTCTCAGCATGCTTTGCCAATTGTATCTACAGTCGTAGGAAATAAAGCTCCTGCACCTTCTGGATTTTGTCTAATTCATTCTGCAGATAGCTTCTGAGCCCCCAAATGCAGTCCTTCCTGCATTCTGATCAAAATATCATATTGGGTATTCTAACCTATTAGAGTCTAGAGAAGCTGTGAGTTAAATTTCTTTGCTTCAAAGGATAAAAAGCATTATTTCTGTTTTGAGATGGTATTTAAAAAAATCTGCATGTAGGAGGTTCATTCAGCACTCACTTGTAACATACTTTTAAATCTGTCTTAAAATAGAAATCTGTCTAGTTCCTCTGGATCTCTTATAAATTGCTAATGTCAATGCTAAGAATATGTTATTTAGTTTGAACTTTTAAAAGCAATAGAGTTTATAAGTTAGGAATGATTATATGAGATCTCATTTGAATTAATGCAAATGTTAATGTTTAAGTGCTTATATTTTTCATCCTCATCTTAAGTTTGGGAATGTCACATTTATAAGAGATGTTTGGCATACTTCAGCCATTCTTTAGTTCTTTTGAGTAGGCAATGATTGTGATCGGCATTGTCAGATAGTATTTCTGGAGATAAATGTATATGTAAGGTAAGCAATAATGGATCATATTAGAAATAACTATTTTAGCCGGGCATGGTGGCGCACGCTTGTAATCCCAGTACTTTGGGAGGCGGAGACCAGAGGATCCGGGTTTGTGGCTAACTTCAGCGCACATGCGCGCGCGCACGATTTATCTCTCTCTCTCTCTCTCTCTCCTCTCTCCTCTCTCTCTCTCTCTCTCTCTCTCTCTCTCTCTCCCTAGTGAGGCCCTCTGCAACTTCGTGAGATCCAGTTTCAAAAATAAAGCATAAAAAAAAATAGGGCCGGGGGTGTAGCGCGGAGGTAGAACGCCCCTGCGTTCAATCCCCGGTACCACACACACACACAAAAAGAAATAACTATTTTAACTTAAACCACAAAGAAAGGTTTACATACTTGAAGCCTGGGGTTAAACATGCTGAGAAACACACATTCACCTCTTTATATTTGTGGAGAGTTGGTTTCAGGATTCTCACAGATACCCAAACCTGAGGATACCGAAATCCCTTTTACAAAATGGTATAGTATTTGCATATAATATCCACATATCCTCCTGCATACTTTAAACTATATCTTGATTACTTTCAGTAGCAAATATAATGCAAATGCTGTGTAAATAGTTGTTATTCTGTATTGTTTGGGTAATGAGCTAGGGATGTAGTTCAGTGGTAGGGTGCTTGCCTGGCATGTGTGAGGCCCTGGGTTCAATCCACGGCACTGCAAAAATAAATCAATAACAATAAACGAATAAATGTATGCCACTTCCCTGTATTGTTTAGGTAATAATCGCAAGAAAAATCTGTGCATGTTCAGTAAAGACTCAACAGTTCTAGGCCTAACACATAATACAAGAACAAAGCATCAGGTGAACAGTGCTCAAGCCGGAAGACTGAGGACCTGAGAACTGGGGGGAGGCTCCGGGGAGGTATGCCTACACATCACTTCTTTCACGTGGATTCACCAGAGTGCTCAGCACATTGAAAATTCAAGTATTGTTTTGGGGGAAATTCTGGATTTTTTAAAAATGTTTTTGATCCAAGCTTGGTTAAATCTATGGATGTGGAACCCACAGATATGAAGGGTTGGCTGTAACTATTTAAATAAATTTAAAGTCTTCATTGAGTTTTTTTTTACTCAAAGCCATCTATATTCATCTATATTCTATATTCATCCCACCATTACTTCTTCATTATATAGCTACTTTGAGATAGGTTCACTTGAGATAGATTTTCCTTTATAGAAATTATCATTAATCATCACACTTAATTGGATCCTCAAGTAATTTAATTTGGCTATAATGACAAAAATAATGACACTGTAGTTTGGTGGTTTAAGTATTAACAGTATAACACCGTTTAAACTATTAAACTATCAAACTCTTTGGGAGTCTCTGGTTGGTAGGTTGGGATTTTTCTGGTTGAACTTGAACAGCACCTGTTAACTTTCAGGACTGGTTGCACCATTCTGATGTGATAATTTCTGTCAAGAAAATCTATTATAACACTAGCCACCACCACATGGCATTTTCTAAGATTAGCACAATTGACCAATCAATTTAAAATGCCTTAAATGTGACAGTAGTATTGTGTCAATTAAAAGAATGAAAAGATAAACATCATATATCATATGCTCAGAGAACTTATCATCAGTGAGAGTACAGAACATTGCATAAGAAAGTTCATGGAAAATAACTCAGGCGTCATATAAATAGAACAGGAATATATATTCAGACCACCCACAGCATTTACATTTTCTAATTTCAGGATTTGGTCAACTTTCTAGGTTTTCTGTCATAAATTCATCTGGAGAGATTTTGTTTATACTGTTTTTTCATACACCATCATGCTGCTATGCTAATTTACCATATTACAACCACTGGACTTGTTGGACAAAAATCTAGTAAATAGCCAACATACATGGTGAATCATAGAGGGTGGAAAAAAAACCCATTGGAAATTTAGGGGATGGAACATCAGTTGTCAGCAGAAGTACTTCATATTGTAAGGGCAAGGAAAGGAGAGTGGGCTGGAACAAGATTTTTGTGTGTGTGTGTGGCACTGGGGATTGAACCCAGGGGCATTCATAACCACCAGCTCTATTTTATTTTTATTTTGAAACAGGGTCTTGCTAGGTTGATGAGAGTCTCACTATTTTCTTAGGCTGTGGGACAGGCTTTATGAAACATATGCATTTGACTTAGGCCTCAGATAGTAGATGAGCCTTTTACAGTTAGAGCCAGAGAAAGGAGGACATTCTAAATGGGGAGGAAAGTGGAGATAGGGGAGGGAAATGAAAAAGTGGAGCAGAACTAAAGCTGTTTCAGTAATAGAGAGTAAAATTGGAATATAATGTAACTGGAAATGAAGCTGGAAAGGCAGGTTGGGGCTTGAATTGCCAAGATAAGGATTTTGAATGTTATTTTTGATAATAAGGTTTGCATTTGAACTAGAAGAAATGTTTCCATAGACCTGTTAATGGAGAAGAGGAGGAAGGGACTGATGGAAGCAGGAGGAGGGTACTTGTGCTACCTTTTTTATCCTTTCCCAATAAATTAACCTCAAGAATCTGATAGGTTGAATGTTTTTGACCCCAAGGAAAGAGTTGCATCTTTAATTGTACACTTATTCAAATATAGTAGTTTTTATAGAAATAGGGAGAGTTTATTTTAAGTCAAGGAAAGATAGAAGACAAAAACAGCTCCCCCACACAAGGGGGGATGGGTCCCTGAAAGAGGGTAACTGCTGAAGTTCTTGGGAGGTGAGCTTTTATACCTTGTTGAGGTTCCCCTTCTGCTCTTTTATGATTGGTCAGAATTGGGTCTCAGGGACCCAATGTCTTTTGATCAGTTTCAAACCTAAATTAGAATATTATCTCATAGGCTGGTGGGCTCTAATCTCCTGTCACCACTTGTCTGTTTACCTCCTTCCATCATTGTTTACACAGGTTGTTCTTAGAATGGAGTCCACAAAAGGGGCTTAAGTTTTGTTTTGACTTACATATCCTTGTCTGGTCATTGTTACCTTTATTTCTTTTCTTTTCTTTTTTTTTTTTTTTTTTTGCTGTACTGGGGATTGAACCCAGGGGTGTTCTACCTCCGCGCTACACCCCCGGTTCTATTTTTTATACTTTATTTTGAAACCAGGTCTCACGAAGTTGTGGAGGTCCTCACTAAGTAGAGAGAGAGAGAGAGAGAGAGAGAGAGAGAGAGCTGAGGCTGGCCGCAAACTTGGATCCTCCGGTCTCCGCCTCCCAAAGTACTGGGATTATAAGTGTGTGCCACCATGCCCAGCCTTTATTTCTTATTTACCTTCCCTGTTTTTATTCTTTATACAGATGACCTCTTTTGACCTTTCCTATTCCCAGGTTCTCTGCCATGCCTCATGTCCTCCCTTTGATGAAGTGACCCTAACTACTGTTAGGAAAATGGACCATAGATCTTCTCTGGTTGCTCTGAGCTGATAGGAGGCACTGTTGGAGTATTGAAGTCAGGGTCTCATCAGGGGTGGATGATCTAGAGGACTGCAGAATGTGTGGTTTCATTCTCATAACCATCTATAACTGGAGGGCTGAAGGACACAGCCTCAGGAACATGATGATCTGTAGGTAGCTTTTCCTAAGTGGCCACATTTTGGGTGTGTTCATGCTGTTAAATTTGTGGTCAGAGTTGTTGATTCGATGTTTACAATCCTGGTTATCTTGGTTTGCTGGTTAGCAAAGTCATTCATCTGTTTCTCTATTGCACTGTGGTTGCAGGGGGCATCTACATGAAAAACTGACACATTAATACATTGTACAATAATCCAGATATCTTGCCATGATGTTTTTTTTTATCCCCACAAGTCTTTACCTTAGACCTTCCACCTATTAAATTGGAGACCAGGTAGCCAACCCATTTGCAATAGATCAAACGTAGAGATACTACTATAAATGGCTTCAGTATAGCTCCTTTTCTATTACCCCTGAGATAGCACACTTGTCTCAGGTTATACTTTTCTGTGGATGTTCAAGACCTAGTAGATTTGCCAATGTTGGGCAAACATAAATTTTTATAACATTATTCTGCTATCAGAGCCACTCAAGGCTCATCAGGGTTGCTCTTAGGGACTTTGTGAAGCTTTTCCTCTACCAGTTGTACCATCTACCAGGACAGGTCATGGTCTTGCTGCACATGACTTCCCTTGAAGCATAGGAGACATTCCCCTCCCCAGTGACCCTCCTTTTTGAAGAATATTTGCTGGTGGCTCCTAGTCTCTGGGGCCTTCATGATCCCCCTGGTCAGAAGGTCAGATGACTTTCCAGAGTTGCAGGGCCCTTAGAGGAGCAGTCCCATCATTCCCTGGGTCCTATTTGACCTTGAAGGGTGAGGGCCACAATATTGGCTGTTCTTTCTTAGTTCTTTTATTTCCTGATTGTTCTCTAAGGCTCAGTTGTTGAACACCCACAAGGTCCGTTCCACTGTATTGCAGATGATGGCTGTCATCTCAAAACACTGTTTGGGTGTTATACTTCCTTCCACATTCCTGGCCTGCGCATCATGAGCTATAACCATATTCTTTTTTCACTGCTTCCTTTCCCTCATGGTTCCATCTGGGGTGCCAACATGATACAGGGTGTCTTCTTTTATTGGGTTCTTGTCTAGTGGATTTCGATGGATGAAGTTTAAAGGCTAATGGAGGGTATAGAAATATGGAAGTTTAAGTCAAGGAAAGATAGAAGACAAAAACAGCTCCCTCCATAAAGGGGATAGAGGTTCCTGAAAGAGAGTAACCCCAAATATGGTAGTTTTTAACCTAGGCTTTTAAAATATCAAATAAGAGAAAAAAACACAATTTAAAATCCAACTTAGATGAATGATAATCTCCACCTCTATGGCAGTTGATTTGCTTTCAGTTTTTAACTCTCTGGATATCCAATCCCTTAGCAAGAGAATAGATTGCAAATTACTGATATGACATCTTGTTTAGAAATGGTCTGAAAGAAAAGTTATCATTGGTATCTGTACTTTATAAAGAAATGTTTCAATTATTGGGCTAAATAAAAAGATTTCACTGGTCCACAATCAGGAATACTTGTAGTTTAATAGGCTTGTTTTGCTTGCAAAGTGGGATTAATAGTAGTTGTGATAGTGGTAGTAGTAATACTCTATATAATATTAATTTTGAACTTACATGTCAGAAATATTTCTATTAATCCAATTTCCACATACTGTTATCACTCCTATTTTACAGATGAGAACTCTGTGGCACAGAAAAGTCACTGACCCTCATGGGGGTCACACAGCTAGAAAGCATTGGAATGGGCCCTCCAGCCTACCCACTGGGGCTCCAGAGGCTGGGCCCTTAATTAAAATATTGTTTGGAGATGATTCATCATTTACAAAAAATAACAAGCCTTGGGAATAATTACTGGAAACAGATTATCATTGTTATATGTTTATCTTTGTTTTTAATAGGTGATCATAATTAGTCTATGTCTAAATATGTGATCTCTACCTTATTAGCATGTTTCTCTAACTCCAGCAATAATGAGTTGTAAAGGTGAATATGAGATACTAGCATTACTCTTTTTTAATCAAATCACAAGAGTTGCAAGTCATTTCTATTAAGTTTATATTATTTTAAAAAGTACGGTTAATTTAAAAGATAACTACTATTCTGAAGCTCTGATTTTTAGTCAATTTACTTTTGATTTTAACTTCCTTGGGTTATACCAAAGACTTGACTTTAAAGGGCTTGACTTCAGCTGGACATGGTGGTGCATACCTGTTATTCCAGTACTTGGGAGGCTGAGAGGAGGATCACAGGTTGGAAGCCAGCCTCAGCAACCTAGTAAAGCCCTCAGTAACTCAGCAAGAACCCATTTCAAAATAAAAATAATAAAATAGGGCTGGGGTTGTAGCTCAGAGGTAGAACGCCCCTGGGTTCAATCCCTAGTACCACACATAACCACAAAAAGTGCTTGGCTTTATGATCAATTATGTTGATACTCTGCTCTCTATACTTTATTTCAGTTTGATGATATGTAATGATTATGTGTTCTATTTTTCATGTTCAAATATGTAAACCTCACTTGCAAATCCTGTTTTTAGTTCCATATAATATAACTAGGGCTGAAATCAGTCACTCTCCCTAGATCCTAATGGTGATAATTCAGTTCTTATTTGATAAACATATAAACCATGCCTAAAGTCCAGTGGTCCTAAGTCAGAGACAGGGAAGACCAATTAGTAAATGAATAAACTATCCTTCTATTTATTTATAATTGAATTCCACATTCTAATTTTGTTTAAACCCTTATACCTTAATTATGAACTTAGTGCATTAAAGTGATGGCTGATCTTTGGCTCCTCTGTAAGTGTGAAACAAATGGAGATTCTAATGTATGTCAAAACCTAGCTAGTTTCACTTATTACTCACCATAATAACCAATAATAAAGGCAAGAAGAATATTTTTTGGCAGGGTAGGGGGCGTTATTGGGGATTGAACCCAGGGGTGTTCTACCTATGAACTACACCTAGCCCTTTTTACTTTGAAACAGGGTCTCACTAAGTTGCTAAATTGCTGAGGCTGGCCTCAAACCTGCTATCCTCTTGTCTCAGCCTCCCAAGTACTGGGATTATAGGTGTGTGTTCTTTCCTGTAGAAAAACTCCTACACATAGTTAAACATTTTTTTTTGGCAAATATGACTTATAGGTACAATATTCACTATGTCCTTATGCCTGTATACCTTACTATATTCATTTTATTTTTCTCAAATCATAAATTGCTTGAAGATAATATTAATAATTATTTTGAGTTAAACTTAGAAAAATTACTCTGAATTTTATTACTGGGTAAATCTTTACCAGACCAGTGATTTCTGAAAATATTTAAAACTCTTGTGATAATTAAAGACTTTCTGTTTCTGTCTGATCATATTTCTTAACATTTTTCTCTAAATGAGTAAATTTGATATTTTTAAGCTAAAAATGTAATATGGTCTGCAATATCATATGTATTATTGTGTTTCAAAATTTTAATTGTACCTTTAAATTGGAAAACAAGCATATATTGCAAAAATCAGAGGTCATCATTAAAGTTCAAGAGACTTTATTTCAAAATGAATATAAACTCTAAGGAAAATGTCATTTTAATTCTATGAAATTACAGTAAAAAATGAAATAAAGATAGCACATTTTGAAAATTGAAAAGGAAAAGGGAAAACAAAATTATATTGCTTTTCTGGTAGTATGTTGACATGGTTATAATTTTATAAAATTTGTTATATGTTAATTTTTTCCTTTCTTCTTTTATTTTTAGGTATAAAATTAACATTGTTATATTTAAACATGTAATATACAATTAAGTATTAGAACCAGTTGCTTCATCTCTGAATCTCTTTACCATAGCAGGGCAAGAAATAATCTTTAATGAGACAAAACATGAGTTAGTGTTATGAAATAAAGACAAGTTGGTTTGGGAGAGAAAAATGTGTTTTAGACAGACAAGCCATATATATATATATATAAAACATTTAAATGGATAAAAGGGGCCGAATTTAGACACCAAGTGAATGAAATAAAACCATGAACAAAACCCTCATACCGATTTCATGGGTGTTTTGTGGTATATATATATATGATATATATATCATATATATATATATGATATATATATGATATATATATATGATATTATTTTACATATATACTAATTATGATAATTCTTATACGGTTTGGCTTCTTATTAAAGAGGAAAGAATTGAACATTGGCAAAGTCGAGTAGAGTAAGTTAATTTGGTTGGCATTCTAATGGGAAAAGCTTGCTAGCACCCTATGAGGTTTTCCATTTTATGTTCACTGGCTTGCCCCAACTTATTTTGTTTTTGTTGTTGCTGTTGTTTTCTTTTTTGGTCAGGACCTCCATGCATCAAACATTTCCATACACTGTGGTCGTTCAACCTACCATTTTTGAAGAGTTGTTATAGGTCTCAGGTGCACAG
>PVJS01053185.1:0-13371 GCA_004027185.1 Glis glis | reverse complement strand
TTTATTTATTTATTTGCAGTACCGGGGATTGAACCCAGGGGCATTCTACCTCTGAGCTATACCCCCAGCCTTATTTTTTGTTCTTTATTTTTTTTTTTTTATTTTGAAAGAGGGTCTCACTAAGTTGTGGAGGCCTCACTAAGTAGCTGAGGCTGGCCTTGAACCTGGATCCTCCTGTCTCAGCCTCCCAAGTACTGGGATTACAAGCGTGTGCCACCATGCCCGACTCAAATACATTATTTTAAATAAAATTTCTAACAGGAGATGAAGTTAGTATGGTAAAAAACATATCCTGATGTGTTGGATTACGGTGAACCAAAGAGGCAAGCCAAGGGCAAGAATGGAAGTAAAAAAACAAAACAACAACTAAAAACAAAACAAAAAACAAATGAAAACCATCACACCACCATCAACAACAACAACAAAGCCAAGTGCAAGTAATTGCATCAGAGGCTAATGAGGAAGACGATATATAGGTTTGGAAAAGATATTAACCACAAGATATGTGCCAATCAACCTAGGTTAGGCAATAAAATGAAATCAGTTTTCAACTCACTCACAATCCTCAATATGACCAGGAAATTAACTGTAAAAGACATCAATCCTGCTGTTGTGACTCAGTGAACTTGGTGACCTTTCTACTGCAGCTCTATATTCTCCACACAAATCCTCTCCAGTGAGATATTCAAAGGAAGAAAAAGAGACTGAGAATTGTGTAGACCTCACGGCCTTGTCTCCCAGATGTCACACAGAATTATGCTCATATTCTATTTGCCAGACTAGTCACAACCTTCCAACTAGGCCAAAGAAGAAAGGAGACCTTGATATTGTTGAATACGAGAAGTGAAATTTTGAAATATCAATTATTGACAGGTAACACTGGGATGAAATCTTTCTCTATAGTTATTCAATACATGCAAAAACAAACAAAAGAGCAACCGAATGGATTTAGTCCTAAGAAAAATCATACACTATTTTCTGTAAATATTTTATTGTTACATTCCAAAGTTTCCTTTTTCATTTTAAACCTTATTGTCCATGTAGTTACATATATTAAATATAAAATACTAATAAAAGGTAGTTGGTACATATTTTGTCTCTATGAAAAATTACAATGAAAGAAAAGAAAGGTATTCAAAAGCTTAAGAAAGTCAAAGAGCAAGACAGGTAGGTAGTATAATGTAGACAATATCGATAGCATTATTTGTTATAATTTGCATGTTGTAAGTCATTTCAATTAAGATTATGACTTTTTAAGAGCCATATTCTACAAATGTTTTACTGAAATTATTTCAAAGAAAATAAATTATATTTTCCATGGCATATCAAAAATAATTATATTACAATAAAAAGAACAAATTATTTATTGTTGATAGAGTATTAGGTATTAATGCCACTCCTCTTGTACAAAAAAAGTGTCATTCTTTATTTTTCTATAGCTCTGTTGATTCCTCTTTCAAAAAAACATTTTTATTAGAGTGGCTGAAAATAGATATTTTTTTCTATTTGCAATTTTCTCAATTTCCTCAGGTTTTCTTCAGGTCCAGGATGCTTAAAATACTATAAATTTTCTTCTTCCCACCTTGGCTTTGAATAGAGCATACTGGAAGTAATGTCATTTGTCTATAGCGCTAAACAGTATTTTTAATCAATGTCTAAAATAATTCAGATGCATTGGTTTAAATAAACTACATAATTGAAATTAATTTCATTTGTTTGTGTATATTATATGTGCTTGCATGATGAACTAGAGTCTGACCATGAGTGCGGGAATCTACAAAAAGATGAAGGAAAAGTTTCTTACAGCTGTAGAATATAGAGAATTCTGGGATTCTGGGAAAATAACTGTTGAAAACATGGTTGTGAAAAAAAATCACAATATCAGTGGTAGACAAAAGGATAGTAAACCAGATACTCAAGTTATGAATGCAGTCACAAGGCCACAGATAAAAGGTGGAACAAATGGAGAGGGGGAAAATGAGATGTTCTTGAACAGATTTGAGGTCCTATGAAAATCTAGGAAGAGAAATGGCACGCAAGTAGAAATTAGGATAGTAACTTAATGTTTGCTATATAATAATATAATAGTATTATTTTTCTATTTCAGTGCAACACTTTTGTTTCTTTTTTATACTTTTATTGGTGCATTAGAGTCTCACATCATAATGTAGTTCATAGTGATAGTGACATACATGCACACAGCACTTGGTGAGTTGTGAAGATAATAATATTATTATTATCCCCTGGTTCCCTCCACATTATGTACATTCTCACATATATACATAATGTCAATGGAACTGATTCCTTCATGATTCTCCCTCTCCTCCACCCACCTTCCCCTAGACCACCTCCCTTTTTCCACTGGAGTTTCCCCTCCAGTACCCCTCTGGTATCCCCATTAGTCCTTAGCTTCCACATATGAGTGAAAACTTTCTGTGACTAACTAATCTCCTTAACATAATATTCTCTGGGTCCATCCATTTTCCTGCAAATGACATAATTTTGTTCTTCTTTATTGGTGAGTACAATTCCGTTTTATGTATATCCCATAATTTTGTAATCCATTCATATGTTGATGAACAGCTAGGTTGGTTCCATAGTTTGGCTATTGTGAATTGTGCTGCTATAAACATGGATATACATATATTACTATAATATACTGATTTCAGTCCCTTTGGAAAAATACCCAGGAGTGGTATAGCTGTATCACATGGTGGATCCGTTCTCAATTTTCTGAGGAATCTCCACAGTGATCTCCATAGTGGCTGTACTAATTTGCAATCCCACCAACAGTGTAGAAGAGTTCCTATTTTTCCACCTCCTTGTCAGCATTTGTTGTTTGACTTCATGATTGCCATTGGATTGGGGTTAGATGGAATCTCAGTGTAGTTTTGATTTGCATCTCCCTGACTGCTAATGACGTTGAACATTTTTGTCGTGTGTTTATTAACCATTTGTATTTCTTCTTTTGTGAAGTGTCTACTTAGTTCAATTGCCCATTTCTCGATTGGGTTGTTTCTAACTTATAACTATTTGTAAAATACTAGTTTAAAAAGTAGTTTCAAAAAAGGAAAAACTCCATATATAGCTTAAATGATAACATGATCAAACAGTGACAACTGTCATGTTTTCTTAGCATATTTTTTCTCTCTTCCTTTTAGAATTTTATTGGTACAATATAATTATACATCATAGTGAGAATCAAGATGATACATTCATATACCCACACCACAGCTCTTGGTGTGTTTCACTCCACACCTCATCCCACTGCCCCTCCCCCTCCCCGTTCATGCCAGTGAGATTGGTAGCGATACCTTAATTTTTGAACTTAATATTATTTGGTTTGTTTCCTTCTTCAAATATCCCTTTTTTAAACCTCGCATCTTTAATTGATGCTTTACTCACATCAGTATAGACACTATTTTTAGAACTTCATTTAATCTATTAAGTGTCCATCACTCTCAATATGAAAATTCTCAGTAATTATAATGAAAAATAAAGGAATGGAGAAATGCCAAGCCTGCAGACTGTAGCCATACAAGTTATTTTCTATGCGATAGTACCTTCTAGATTTGGATGATATACAAACATTTGCGCATCATTTGTAAAGCCAAGAGGAGTTAGGTTAAATGGGTAATAAGTATTATGTAGCAGACAGGGAGCATAAATACAAAAATTATTTCCATTTAAATTTTTTTTCATTTTGAGAGAGTTTTTAAATTCGGGGAGGTATGCCTCTTTGTTTGCATGACAGAATCATTTAGAATCAGTCCAATACAGTAATACAGAATTTATTGGTATTTAAAATGGTTCTTGATTGGCCATTATTCTAAGAGGTGTAGTAAAATTGAACTTAGCACTTAAACCATCCACAAGATAAGTTTATGGAAAGAGAAAATTCAACATTTTATGACCAATATGCCCAAATATTGCCACCATTCATTTGCCAACAGATATTTTTATATGCTTTACTATACTAGGTGGGTATTTTTAAGGGGTTTAAGGAAAGAAACTAGGTATATAGAAATCTGTCAGTCTTCATGTTACACAGGGATTTATATAGAATGGACATTTTCCATTCTTTATCATTTTTCACTTTGATTTCCAACCATAGTTGCCTACATCTATTATAACATCGAGTGTTCAGATGGGTTCATACACTTTCTATCTTCTCTGTTTTATGAAGCTGATGTTCTGAATGAAAAGGGTCTGTGTTCTAATGGAATTCTCCCCTGGGGCACATCAAGTCATTTTATACAATGACACACTAAGAAAGGCAATTTATGATGTGTGACTGACTCTAATGCGACTTTTTCATCATTTCATTTGTTTTCCATTAGTCAGAAAAGAAGACATAAGAACTCCATTGAAATCTTTCCATTGTACTCCACAGGAGTTTGCTAATATGTTAAAATTCTGTGGAATGCAATATTTTATTAAGCTTATGAGGAAATGGATGTTTAAAAACATGTTTTACCTTCAAATCTCTATAAAGAATTTCAAAACCACTCTTCAAAGCCATAAAAAATTTCAACTTGTAAATGCTTTACAAAATATAATTTCAAAGACTAAAATTTTGCTTAAAACATTAATCGGTGCTTTTAAACAATTTTCGATTATGATTCGGGTTTCTGAAAGCATTATAATTCAAATATAAATAGAATAAAATCAGAGGTGATGGTTCTGATTGTATAATTTTAATCAACAATGCCCTATTTTTAGTTATCCAATCTGTTTTCAACTGCAATTTTTCCTCTGTTTGGGCTTCTAGTAAATTATCTGCTGCAAAACTGCAAATACTGCTGGGAGAAAAACATTATCGTCAGATACAACATATCTAGGCTACTTACATAACATCTTCAGTTCAGCTAGGTTTTCTCCTTAATGTATCTCCTTTATTACCTCCCTTTACCAACCTCAGGTTTTACATGAATATTTTTTCAATAATTTTCATTAGTTCTTTGCTGTTACTTCCACTAGGTGTCCCACCTTTTCTTCCTCCCCATTATTCTCTTCATACATTCCATTACATTATTTGAAATATGCTGTAAATCTCAGCACATTCATTCAATGTAGTGATTCATTTAGATTCTCCGAATACAACCTCTTCTTGCCGATGGGAATGAATAACCTTAAATAAAGCAGCATATGGGTAAAACTAAAATAATTACCAATTGAAATAATGAGGTATTCAGGGATTTATACTGTATCTGTCATTAAAAGTCAGAAAACAATAGCAAAACAATATGAGAAAAGACAAGTGGATTGAAGATATTGTAAATTCCTTCTTTGTTCTGAACATCAATGTATAGTCTATTTTAAACATTATTTAGGCATCTCATGCAATCATTAAAGTATGATATAAAAAAATGAAGGAGTGAGAGGAAAAACGACCCATCAATCTTAGTTTATTTTAAAGAAAATATAAAATGCAGTGGAAAGAATAATATAAAATCGGATAATAGATTAAAAACTGTTGTGGAAATATATTAAAATATGTCAGAAAATGTAAATGGGACTAATTATTTCAGTTAAAATAAGAATGATCTAACTGGACATTTAAAAATAAGTAGAAGAAAAAGCAGTAGAGTTATGACATGAGGAAAATCTAATTATTAAATAAATGAAAAGTCATGCAAACCAAACTTTCTGCATCACCAGACTGAATTCTAGAATCTGGATCTGCAATTCCTGTGGTTATGCCTGAAGAACTCTATTTAACATATCTCTTAGTGCAGGTTGTTGGTTATCAATTTTCTCTGAAAATATTTCAACATTTCCATTATTTTCTCCCCAAATCAGATATATTTTTGTCTCTAGCCATTTTAAAAGTTTTTTTGTAGTAAATTGTAATTATACATCACAGTGAAATTCAAAGTGTTCCATTCATACATGCACGTGCCATCTCTTGGTGCATTCCCCTCTGCATGCTACCCTTTCATCTTTTCTCTCCCCATCCATGCCAGTGTGATTGGTAGTGACACAATCATATACAAACATAACATTATTTGGTCTGTTCCCTTCCTTGGGTCTCATTTTCTGCTCTCATTCCCCTCCCCCAATCTTCTTCCACTATTCAATTACTCTTTCTCCTTTTTTTCATGAAACTCCTTTCTTTTCCTGTTTTTCATCTTCCACATATAAGAGAAAACATGTGGCCCTTGGTTTTCTCAGTCTGGCTGCTTTCACTTTCAAAGAGCCAACAAATATATAGAAAAATGTTCATCATGAGCAATTAGAGAAATGCAAAGCAAAACTACATTCAGATTCTAACTGTAGTCAGAATGGCAATTGTCAAGAATACAAACAATAATAAACGATAGTGAGGATGTGGGGAGAAAGAAACAGCTTTATACTGCTGGTAGGATTGTAAATTAATACAACCACTGTGGAGATCAGTATGAAGGTTCCTCAAAAGACTAGATATGAAACCATCTTATGACCCAGTTATACCACTCCTCAGTATCTTTCCAAAAAAATTAAAGTTAGAATACTATATTGACACATGCACATCCATGTTTATAGCAGCACAATTCACAGTAGCCAAGTTATGGAACCAATTGAGGTGTCCATCAACAGATGAATGAATAAAGCAAACAAGGTATATACAAACAATGGACTTGTATTCAGCCATAAAGAAGAGGAAAAATGTGTCATTTGCAGAAAAAAATGGATAGAGTTAGAGAAAAAATTAACCATTTTTAATTAAAATTTCACTTGAGGTGATTGTAAATTCACATGCGCTTGTAAGAAATAAAGCAGACTGAGCCACAAATACTTTAGTAGTTTTTTCCACTGTAAAAATCTTGTAAAATTATACTGTAATTGGCATTGATATATTGAAGGTATAGAACATTTCCATCATAACAAGTATTTCTCATGTTTTCCTTTGTCAATGCCCCCACTTACCTCTCACCTGTTCTCCATTTCTGAACTTTTCCCATTTCAAGAATGCTATTGCCATGAAATCATATGGTGTCCTTTTGGGATCAGTCTATATATTTTTTCTTTTTTCACTCAGCATAATACTTTAGAGATTCATCCAAGCTATGTATATCAATATTTTGTGTGATTATTTCATGGCTTAAATATACATTATTTTACCACTTATCTGTTAAAGGACATCTGGGTTATTTCCAGTTTTGAGCTATTGTGAAAAAAAGCTTTTATATGCAATTATATAAAGGCATTATGTGAAAATAAGTGAGAATGAGTTTTCATTTCTTTGGGCTAAATGCCCAGGAGTGCTACTGCTGGGTTATATGGTAATTAAATATTTAGTTTTTTTTTTATTTTTGAGAAAGCATGTGACCTCCAATACATTTTTGGAGAAATTATGAACTTTTTTATATTGACAGTAGCTTTTATGAATTATCCAGGTCCTTTTCATTTTTACCCACATTGGAAATCATGTCTGAATCATTATGTAGAGACATTCTGATAAGTGATATCTCATTGTGTGTGTAAGTGTGCATATATGTGTGTATGTGTGTGTCTTCAATTTTATTTTTGTCATGCAGTATTCATTCATATTTCCATAATGAATATTTTCATGCATTTATTTGCCACCTGTGTATCCTATTCAGTGAAATATTTCTGTGTGTTTCCCATTTTCTAATTATATCATTTTGTTTTGATTTTACTGTTGAGTTTTTAGATGTCTTTATTTGTTCTAGATACTATCTCTTCTTTGAGTTAGTGATATAAAAATATTTTCTGTCAGGATTCTTCAGAGAAAAAGAACAAATAGGATATACATATGTGGACAGACAGAGATTGGTTTAAAGAATTGACTCTTATTATTATAAATGTTGAGAAATGTCCAAACCTGCACTTGGTGAAATAGATAGATACCCAGGATAGCCAATTCAAGACTGAAGGTTTGAAAACCATGCAAGATGGTTGTGTCTATCTAGTTTGAAAGTTGCCACACTCAAAACCCAAGAAGTGTTTTTTTCATTTCAAAACTGAAGACGTAAAGATAAAAACCTATACTCCAACTCAAGTAGTCAGGCAGGAGGAGTTCCCTCCTACTCAACTCTTTTGCTCTATTCTGTCCTTCAATTGCTTGAATGAGGCTGTTTGAAATGTTCAGTCCTTGTGAAGCATGGGGAAAATGTAAGGATGTAGCGATAGTAGAATGTAGTGTGGTGGTTCTTCAAAAAATTGAAGAAAGCGCTGGGTGTGGTGGTGCACACTTGCAATTTGGGAGGCTGAGACAGGAGGATTGCAACTTAGGCCCTCAGCAACTCAGCAAGGCCGTTTCAAAATAAAAAAATAAAATAGGGCTGGGGGTATAGCTCAGAGGCAGAATGCTCCTGGGTTCAATTCCCAGTTCCACAAAACAGAAAGCAAAACAAACAAACAAAAACAAAAAACTAAATAAATAATTACCATATGATGCAACCATTCTACTTTTTTTTTTTTTTTTTTTGGTGGCACTGGGGGTGGACCCTAGAGGCATTTTACCTCTGGAGTACACCCCTAGCCCTATTTTACTTTTTATTTGAAACAGGGCCTTGCTAAGTTGCTGAGGGCCTAAGGCTGTCCTCGAACCTGTGATTTTTCTATCTCAGCCTCCCAAGTACCAGGATCACATTGTATTGATAATACTGATTGACTCATATTTGAATCATTAAATTAGTAAACCATCATGCTTATTTTTTTTTGGTGTGTGTGTGTGTGTGTGTGTGTGTGTGTGTGTATGTTACTGGGGATTAAACCCAGGGGCATTCTACCTCTGAGCTACACCCTCAATTCTATTTTAGTTTTTAGTTCGAAACAGGGTCTTCTTAAATCTCAGAGGGCCTCCCTAAGTTGCTGAGGCTGGCCTGGAACCTGTGATCCTCCTGTCTCCTCTCCCAAATACTAGGATTACAGTCATGTGCTACCACATGCTGCTCATCATGTTTAATTTGAAGAAGTATATTTTGAAATTACTAATTTCTCTTTGAGCATGTGTTTATTATTTGTTTGGCTTATTTTATTTACTCTAAAATGTGTGCAGCAAAATGGGGTGTGTGTATGTGTTTGAGATTTCAAGAACTCAGCGCTATTTTGATTCTATTTTTGAGTATCCCATCTTATAAATTATGCATGACTTATCGACAATTCTTAAAATTGTCTTACATAGTAGGTATTAAATACTATTACAAATAGAAAATCAAGTGTCTGAAGTTAGGTAATTATAAAGCAGTTATCATAGCCATAAGAACCAAGACATGTTTGTCTGATTTTTTAATGGATTCTCTTTGTTAATGCTTAATTGGTATGATTTTCGTGTGCGAATTTTAACAAGAATATGTTTTGGAAAAATTCGAGATTTAAGTTTCTTTCTGCAAAATAAATTAGCATTTCACATGCTTACTTTGACTTTAAAGAAGTAATCACATTCATTTAATTATACAAATTTTAATCACATCAAACCCTAAAATACATATGTAAGAATAACAGGAGAAGAGTAAGTTTTTCACAATAAGTTTTTGTAATTCTTATGTTCTCATCAGGACAATATATAATAATTTGAATTGGAAAGTGTTCTGTGAGAAGGGATTCAAATATTTCTCCTTTTTTCCTTCTTTTCTTTGCATAGGAAGTTGGGATTTTTTTTCAGAAGCTATTTTATCTCATTTTTATATTTTTATTAAATCATTGTAATGATGCATCTTAGTGAAGTTCAAAGTCATATAAACCAACATGCACACAGGTCTTGGTGTGTTTCTCTTCAGGTCCCACCCCACTGCCCACCCCTCCCTGTTCTTATTCATGAGATTGGTAGTAATACCTTCATACATGGTCATAGCATAATTTGAATGGTTTCTTTCATCAGTTCTTCCTTTTCCGTCCCTACCTCCCCCCATCCTCTTCTACTATTCTACTGATCACACTCCTCAATTATCTAAATACCTTTTATTTTCTATGTTCTCTCTAGCTTCTGCCTATGAGAGAAAACATTTGACACTTGACTTTCTGAAACTGGCTGATCTCAGTTAACGTAATATTCCCTAGTTCCATTCATTCTCCCACAAATGACATAATTTTGTTCACTATGGCTGAGTAAAATTCCATTGTGTGTATATAGGAGAGTTTTGTAATCCATTCATCTGTGGACACCTAGGCTGGTTCCGTAATTTGATTATTGTGAATTGGGCAGCTCTAGACATGGATATGCAAGTCACTATAGTACTCTAATTCTTTTCATATTTCTTTTAAGCAGAGACTCATCCTTGAGGGAAAACATTCTCATAACTCTCCACGATATCAAGTTTCTAGTTTCTGGGGGACTTGAGCACATTTTCAAGGAAAAGTAATTTGTATAACAGAGGGAAACAAATTTGGAAAGAGAGCTAGAAAGAAAAGGAGGAGCAAAGTAAGAGAATGCTGCTAAATATGTGGAGCCATCTCCTCCTGTTTCTCCCAACTTTTCAGTAACATCTATAATAATCCAGAAATATGTTTTGCATATATGGAGTTCTTATGAAAACCCATCAAATACAGTTACTGATGTGAGGCAATTATGCACAAAGCAGAGAAAACATGAGTGGAGAGAGATAGATAAATAGGAAGGTTGGAAATGGTTCACTGTAAACTTTATGAGAAATTGTCAGTTTGTTAGCTTGGGCTACAAGATCCTTTGTAATCTAGGCTATGCTTAACTTCCACCTATTTTCTTTTCATTCTTTTACCTTTCATATTACATCCTAGACATTTTGAAAAATGTCTTTATGAGAACGTGCCTTATTCTTTTATGGATCTATGGCTTTGTAAGTTCAGTCTTTCTGAAACTTCCCCCTGACCTCTTCCTTATCCCTTTTACAGGTTGAATTCTAATTATCCTCCTAATTTCAGCTTTTCCTGAGTGTCAAATTGTTGACTTGATCCTATTATACCCTGTAGTTAGTATCTATCATGCATTTTTTAAGTTAGATTTTTATCATCTGTCTCCTAATCTATCTCCCTGACTTGACTGCAAAAATTCAAAGCTAGGGCTCTGTATTATTAATCATGCAACCCTAAATCACAGCACACAAAATGTGATGAGAGAAATTGAAACTGAGTGAAAAATTAGTTATTATTTTCCTTTGAGAGCTTCTTATCACGATAATTATTTATGAGTCACATAAAGATATACAGTACTCTTGTGAATAAATATGACAAAAATAAGAAATAATATTACTTATTGTATATTTTTGTTAAAGTGTTACCTTATTATTTTCTTATAATTTTCAATATTGTAGTCTACTTTTAGGGATTGAGAAAATAACTTGTAGGACCTCTGAAATATTAAGCGGGGACATTGCAAGGACGATGAAACCTAATCAGTATGACTTCTTTTGGCAACATTTCTCAAATAAATATGTAGAGAAACTCCTGAGTAAAAGGATCTTTATTGGTGGTTGAATGCCTTGAGGGGCGCATACAAAATATGCTTTCAATGGCTTGTACCGACTTTGATATGACCTCCAGTTTTCTGTAAATGCTCTATGTAAATGTGCTTATAATGCTCGTGTCATTTTGTCCTCCGTGATAGGTAGCATTGCAGAAATAGAGTTTCTCCATTACATATTTACAGTGTCATGGTCACAGTTTTTAAACAACTACCAAGGACACATTTATCATAGGATTTATCTTATACATTTTTTGTGTGTGCATGTTTCAGGATTTCAATCTCTCCCAGTTTTCTCTCTTTTTCTTAATGATTATAAAGAAAATAATGAAACATTGGCATTAGGAAGCTCTTAGAGAGCTATGCAACAGGATTAATTACACTGCATGGAGACCAGAGCAAGTGGATGGTACCATCAAAGGTCGTTTCCATTGTATTTACATGATGCTCTCTAACTGGTTGGGATAAAAGTTCAACTTTTCAAACAAGAATATAATTTTTCTCTGGGTCATGGGATATACTGCCTTGGTCTCATTCTATTATATGTCTCACAGTGCTTAGGGGTTTTCTCAAAATCCAAGCCACTGAATAGTTGCCTCAAAATTGCCTAGAAGGAGTGGTATACATGCAAATTATTGAATGCTATTTTGTAATGCTTAACTTACAGTCTATGAGTTTCTGTTTCAGAATGTATCTTTCCAGAAAACTGCTCAGTGACCTTTATGTTGTTGAGAACTCTTAGCTTTCCTGCATACTGGAAACAGTTTTATAAATAACTCTTGATTTGCCTGGTTTTGCTCATGACTAAGATATTATCACTTGTTTTCAAATTAATGCCACTGAGATGACTATGAAATTGTCCTATAATAATGAAAATGTCCTATGGGGCCAGGAGCAGTACCTGTTCCCACCAGCCAGACCAGAAAAATGCAACTCTCCCAGAGTGCTGGCTACAGTGTTCAAGAGTTTACTGCTTCCAGCCAGATGTGGTGGCAAACACCTGTAATCCCATTACTTGGTAGGCTGAGACAGGAAGTTCCCAGGCTCAAGGCCAGCCTCAGCAATTTAGGGAGACCCTCAACAACTTAGACCCTGTTTCAAAATAAAAAAAACAAGAATAGGGTTGGAAGTGTAGCTCAGAGGTAGAATGCCTGGGGGTACAATACCCAGTTTCCTTCTGTACCCCAAAATAGAAAATATTGCTTTTATAGTGGGGAATAATTAGTCCAGATTGAGCACTTTTCTGCTATTACCTAAAAAATCCATAAAAATAAAGACTCATAATGAACAGATTTCCAATTAACTTAAGTATAAACAAGAACAGAGCTCAAGAATATTTGTAGAGTTGACCAGATGTCCTATCCAAATGGCCACACAGATCACATGGCTTCTCTTCAGCTGTATTCTATTGGTTGAAGCAATCATAAACTTGAATACATTCAAGGCAATAGGATCTAGACACCTGAATGGGAGGGGTGCCAAAGAACTTGAAGTGTGTGTGTGTGTGTGTGTGTCTGTATTTGGTACTGGGGATTGAACCCAGGGACCTTCTACTTTCAAGCTGCACCCTCAGTCCCAGTTTATTTTTTATTTTGAAACAGGCTCTCACTAGGTTGCTGAAAGTCTTCCTATGTTGCTGAGGCTGGCCTTGAACCTGCGATCCTCCTGTCTCAGCCTCCCAAGTACTGGGATTATAGGCATGTACCACTACACCTGGCTGATGTCTATGTTTTAAAACCACCATATTTAAATCTCAAACTATTTGTGTTCCTTCTTCATGAATGTTGTTAATTGAGTTACTTTAAAAATATAAAAACTACTTAATAAATTTATAATACAAAAGGGCCATTATATTAGGTAGAAGAAAATGAAAGCACTAAAGATTTTACTACACCACAAGTTAAAATTCAAATAAAAAAATCTACTTAATGAACTACTTGCTTACTTAATGAAACACATCATACATTAACTTTGATATGTTTTTT